>LZPO01068923.1:0-35741 GCA_001675575.1 Neotoma lepida
CTTGCTCCTAATTCCTCTGATCTCTGTCAGATTTTCACCCTTATTTCTTGTTCCGCGTGTTTATTAATAAGACTGGTTAGAAGTTCTTCTTACAACCCTGCATCTACCAAAATTTTTACTTAAATAGGTTGTACTCTCTATATTATACTATGGCCAATGCTGTGGAAGAATCCTCTGTACAGTATAAAGATTTGTCACTTGAATTGGTTTAATAAAGAGCTGATTGGCCAGTATCCAGGCAGGAAGTATAGGCTGGGCAATGAAACTAAGGATGATGGGAAGGAGAAAGATGGAGTCAGGAGTCTCCAACCACATGAAAAATGAGTTGGACACACAAAATAGGTCTAGAGGTAAAGGACACAAGTCTCAGGTTAATACATGGATTAATAGAAATGGGATAAGTTGTAAGAGTTAGTAATAAGCCTGAGTTTTGACCAAGCATTTACAACTAATATAAGCCTTGGAGTGATTATTTGGAAACAGGCAGTCAGGACAAGAAACTTCCATTTACAGGCTAGTTTGCACAGCTAAAATTTCCACAGAGGAGCAAATTCTTCAAGTTAAACTGTATGTGCAGACTGTAGACCATTCTAATATCACCATCTTCTATCATAAGTGAAGTATTTCCCATATTCATAAGATTAAAAAATGAATATTCTCTTTCATCTGTTTTTGGGAATCTTTTCCTCATATTGAATTGCCTTGTCCAGCCTGGATATGAGGGTTTTTGCCTTGTCTTATTGTGTCTTGTTTTGGCCTGATTGACTGTTCTTTCTTGGAGGCCTGCTCCTTTCTGAAAAGGAAATAGGGGTTCTGCATGAGTATGGGGCTGGGAGAAGTAAAGGGAGGGAAAACTCTAGTCAGGATGTATTGTATGAGAGAAGAATCTATTTTCAATAAAAAATAATAATAAAAGGAAAAATGAGTGTTCTCAAGTTTTGTGTGGTTTATCAATTCTCAACAGAGTCTATACCCTCTATGGGTTCCATTGTGCTAAGCTAAGAAAATAAGGAAAAAGTACTAGAGAATATCTCTTTTATGCATAAATCAATATCATAGGAGAAGTGTCAATTATGGTCATAACAGATTCAGTAGAAAGAAGGAGCTTAAAAGCCAGGGCAGAGGTGATTATGATGATGACACTTTAATATTTTTGGAATAAATAGAATTCTATAATACTTTTATAGGAAGTTAGTTTTATTCTGAAACACTTGTTTTCATAAACAATATCCTGTTTGGAGACTAAGTAAGAGTAGATATATCTGAGGACTTTGAATTTAGATGCTAGCTGGTAAAATATTTATGAAAGTACATTTAGAAATTACATTGATGATCCTCAAAACAGGTATATCATATACTTGGATACGATGCATATAGGATATTATACAAAGACAATGGGAAAAAGTGATATAAGAATATAAATAATGTAGGTCCATAGAAAATTGTTCTCATTCTTACTTTGGAGTAATATTTAAGTACATGAACATGTGCTAATTACGGTGTTAGATTTTTTTTTTCAGTTTTTCGAGACAGGGTTTCTCTGTGTAGCTTTGGCGGTACCTTTCCTGGAACTCACTGGGTAGCCCAGGCTGGCCTGGAACTCACAGAGATCCGCCTGCCTATGCCTCCCGAGTGCTGAGATTAAAGGCATGTGCTACCACCGCCCGGTGGTGTTAGATGTTATTAAATTAAGAGATAATATGTGTATGATAATTCCAATTTTCAAATGTGTTAATATTGATAGCTGAGATTTTAAATGTAGAGATGAAAGGAAATAATGGGAAATCAATGTAAGGTAGAACTGCCATATCATGAGAGGAAACCTAAGAGTTAGTTTGAGTTTGTGATATGTTATGCCTCCCAAATTCACAATTTTATCCAGTAGGCAGCTAATAGATGTGATTGGGGGTACAGCCAAGATATGCAACAAGAACTCTACCTTAATATTTGCTGTATTAAGACTGTGAACATTTCTCAGCCTACTGTGTTCCTTCACTGCAGAGTCATGCTGGCTCTATTAATTTAAAATTTAGATATCTGCTGGGATATTTTAAAGTGCTATTGTAGTTTATACTGCCGTGATTTATAAAATGTGTCATTACACAATAACTATCCATTCATTTCCAGAATACACTTGCATTGATAAGTGTTAATGAGTTGCAGTATAGTAAGCTATGTGCAATATTGTTAAATGTGTGTATTTTCTTGTTCTTTTATATTTATTTAGTAACAAAATAGAGCCTAACTTCATTACTGTGAGCAAGCTAATAAAATATGATAATAGACTTTCATAAATAATGGATGTATTAGATTAAAAATTGTGCCAAATAGATTTTTATGATGAAATGGCATAATCATTTTTACCAAAGGCCAATGCTCTCTCACTAAAGCAAATTACTTTGGGGGGGTTATAATTCATTGACAATTAAAGAGCAATCAATGTAGAAATGTGTAACAGTGTCTATAAAAGACATTTTACTAGCAATCTGCATGTTGCAAAGACCATTGGGTCAAGATAGACGCTTTGTAAAAATGGAAATTTAAAAAAATTCTACAATGAATATCCTAAGTTCTCTATGTAATTAAATATTCATAATGAATGTAGGGTTTGTTTAATTTGACTATTGATAATGATTTATTGACTGAAAGAAAGGCATACCCTTGTTATCCAATGCCTCTGATGCTCTGAAAGTTAACCTATGTGTTTGTAAGTTCTAAACTGGAGAGAGGGGTTGTGAGAGAAGACATCACACTTTACAGAAGAAAGAATATGTCATCAGAAGTTTTCCTGTGTCTTGTCCAGTCCCACAGCCACTCAGTACCAAGTAAACACACAGAGGTTTATATTAATTACAAACTGTATGGCCTATGGCTCAGGCTTCTTGCTAGTTAGCTCTTATATCTTAACCCATTTCTACTAATCTATAAGTTGCCACATGGCCGTGGCATTACCAGCCTGCTGGCAACTTGCTGCTCCTTGGGTGGTGGCTGGCATCTCCCCTTACTCTCCTTTCTCCTTTCACTACCTCTCTTAGATTTTCCCACATGACTCCATCCTACCCTGCTGTAGGCAAATGCCATTTTATTTATCAACCAATCAAAGCAACACATATTCACAGTGTACAGAAAGACATCCCACAGCAGTTCCCCTTTTCTGTCTAATCAAAAAAGATTTTAACTTTAACATAGTAAAATTACATATAATAAAACACTTATAAAGCAAGAATTACAGTTACAATATCTAGTCTATTTGTATTTGGCAAAATTAAAGAAAATACTCTATCATCTATCTTATTTCTGTGAGCCTAAATTTTCATATCTAAATTACCCTTCATCATAACCAAGGAAAACTATAATTATAACTATCTAGTCTTCAACTCTGGCAAAGACCCCAGAAAAATATAGTATTACCTAAGTAAACAGGAAGTACTTTGTAAGCAAATTCCAAAATTCTGGAAATGACAGAGACAGCTGACTGTCTGGACAGTCACCCAAAGTTCCTCTGAAACATTGGGGCAGCCTTTTTCAGCTGATAGGTTTAGCTTATGTGAAAGACTCATCTGTGAAGCAGGATTTTCTGAAGGACCTTCCTACATTGTCTTGGCAAGGATCAGCCGTCCTTTCTTTTGTGTCTTGATTGTCCATTTTTGACAGTATACTGTCAGCAGTCGATGCAAGGGCATTTTGTCTCCCAAGTGGGTAACTTTTGCCACAAAGAAAGTAAACTTCATATGGAGTTTCTTCAATGCTCATCATCTTCTCTGAAGTAGATTGGTGCTACCAAGAGCAAACATGTCCTATTGTCAGAAAAAAATCTATGCTATTAAAACATCTTAAATGTCATATTCTGTAGGTCTCTGAAGTGTTTGAAGATGACCTGTCTAACTAAAATATATTTCTCCTTGACCTTGAAAACATACCTAATATGACTACAAGTTTGATTGTAATAACTATTAACTTGCATTTCTTATATCCTGATTAGTTGGTAATAATAACTTTCAAGAACTAGCAATTTGTATTACATTGTTAAATGAACTGTATAGGTACAATAACTTGAACAAGATTAAAAATATATATACAGCATTTTCTAACAAAATCAATCTCAAATTTGTACCAATATACATAATTTGTATACAATATACAAAAATCTAATCCAATGTAAAGTATTTAAAATTAGTAGTTGCCTTTTAAATGTAGATTCAATAATCTACCTCTTTTCTGTATCCTTTTTTTTCAAACAAGAACTCCAAATCTAATTTTCTTTGTTCAGCTTTTTCCCTGACCATTATAAATTAACAACTTGTAACCAATGATCCTAAACAATGACAATTATCAATAACCCATTGAATGATCAAAAACCACCCACTCCACCTCTTGGGATCATCCTAAAATGATTAGTGCAGAACTTGTTGTATATTTTTGGAAAAGAACAATAAGTTATTCTTTCCAAGACTGAGTGGAGAGACAATTAAGTTACCCCAGTGGAAACATCATTCATTGGAAGGAAAGTGTTCACAAGGAAAAACAAAAACAATTATGCAGATGAGAACTTTCCAGTGACTGAGAAACACCTATATCCTGAGCACAGATAAAGGCTTACCATACAATCAGTCCATTATACATAAAAAAAAAAACATAATACTATCAGTAAATTCCTGGTAAAGGAAAAGGTAGACATCATAGCTGAGAAAATCAGTTTGGACCAAATACATACAGCAAATGACCACGTGAAAAAAGTTTTAAGAATACAACAAGAGCTCCCATTTGAAGGTTGAAACAGTTAGAGGTATTTTGTTTTTATTGTTTTTAATAAAACTTTCTTATATTTATTAATAAAAAACTAGAAATTTAAATAGTCTGATTTCTACCTAGTAAATTTTAATGCACATCAATGGCGGTGACTTAACATGACTTCATACTTTGATTTATAATATAGATGGTTGCTTGTGGAGGCAAATTCAACTTTTTGGGGGGACATGGCACCTAAGAAGTGGCTACCCATGTTCTAGTGGATGATCCTTCACTCATGTCCATTCAGGACTTGGTAGGTTTGGAAAGAAGAAAGAGCACATGAACTCAGGAGGGAAAGACGGTGGTAGGTATAGAGGTAGAATTTTAGGGGAGGGATAATAAAATCGTATCTTACTTGATTCTTTTATTTAGTCCCCAAAAATATGTCTTTGTGACCTATGACAATTTTTCTTGATGCAATGCAATTCTACTCCTGATGCTCTGTATAGGTATAGGATGTTAGACTGTGTGTCATTTCAAGTATACCTGAACCTCAACCATGTGTCTGTTGTTTTCTACCATGGTATTTGTCTGATGCTGTGGTGCAAAACATCTGCACACACACACACACACACACACACACACACACACACACACACACACACACACACACACACATATATACAGTTGATAGTATGCTACTTTTCATATACATGACATCATTGCTAGCTTTCATGAAGTGAATATATCATGTTCTGTCAAATTCGAATTTCACATTAACATGTAGAATTGCTTAGCACAAGTATACCTTACATGGTTATTGTGAGATATTTGATTTCCCTGTGTAAAGATATGTCACTGTGATTGGTTTAATAAAAAGCTGAACAGCCAATAACTAGGCAGGAGGTATAGCTGGGACTCCTGGATAGCTCTGGGAAGAAAGACAGAGTCACCAGCCAGACACAGAGTGAGCAAGACATGCAGGAGGAGAGGTAAAAGCCACAAGCCATGTGGCAGCACATAGATGAATAGAAATGTGTTAATTTAAGATATAAGAACTAGTTAGAAACAAGTCTAAGCTATAGGCCAAGCTCTCATAATTAATAATAAGTCTCCATGTCATTTTATGTGAGCTGGCAGCCCAAAGAAAAATCTGCCTACACATGATATTTGATATATGCTTATATATTTAAAAGTTGTTATTTATATGGCACTCCAACTTATTAGGATTTCCTGTGCTGTGCAAGCTAATCATACCCAAAGATAACACTTATCTAGGGCATTGCTGGTGCATCATTGTTCCTTTTCTGTCCTTTCTTGTGATAAATTATCTACACAGTTACTCAAAAAGTTCTTCAGACATGGTGCCAAAGTTTCACACAGTCATAATAAGCTCAATGCTGCATGTAACCACTAGTTCTATCTCTTTTCCATTTTAGCATCCTTTGGTCTCTCATTCCTCTTCTCTGGTTTTATCATGTCTTGAAGTCAACTCCTTGTTCTAAAGCTCCTTTGTAATACTTTCGGTTGTTCGTTGAGGCCAACTCAGGAGAAATAAGATGCTGGAAAATTCTGTGAAACTATTTTAATTAATTCAAGACCTGAACTAACTTTTTCACAAATAAAAATATTATTTTATAGAGAGTTCACTTATATTACATGGACAATTTGCTTTCAGTAGATCTAACTCTTGAATTTAGATTTTGAAACATCCATTCAATATGTCTTTTACTGGGAACAATACTTATTTTACATTAAAAATAAGAAAGAAAACTAAAGTAACAACAAGTGAAATTATATAGTCATTCTTTTATACTCCTTGAAATTTCTTTAATATAGTCATTCTTTGTACTCACTGAAATTTCCTTAATATTAATTGCTAATTGATTGTAAGAAGCCACATGGATAGAGAAATCCATGTGTACTTCAGTTCCTTGTATAAAAATTGTGTAGATATTTTCATAAAACTTATGCACATTATCTTACATTGTTTGAATACTTTATTATTTTTTTTATTTTTGAGACTTATATATACTTACATCAATGCCATTTCCTTTCCTTCTTCCAAACACTCCCATAAGCCACATGTGGCCTCTTTTTTCATTAATTGTTGATATATATATAATGAGTGTTTATGTGTTCCTACATATGACCTTCTCAGCCTGTGCAATTTTACTTGTATGTATGCTTTCAGATCTGCCACTTTGGTACACCCTTTGAAATTCACAATGCAATGTAAACAAAAAGCAACGATACTGACAATAGAATATGAATACATTTTCTTACATTTTTGTTAGTTTATAGAAACATACTGAGTTTTATAAATGGTTTTAAATTATTTCACTCTAATTATCTTCAATATTTCTAATAGATTTGTTTGTAGAATTTTAAGATATTCTGTAATTCTCACTACAGAGATAGCTCAGTTGAAAAGATGCTTTGCAAGCATGAGCCCAGAAGTCAAACAGAAAATTCTGGTATAATGACACAGGCTTGTTAGCCTAATGTTGGGGAGGCAGAGACAAGCAGGTCCAGCATCTCACTGGCCAGCCAGTCTGGTGACTTGCTTGGTGAGAAGAAGATCGGTAAGAGACTGTGCTTCAAAAATGTTAACAACAAAACAAAACAACCACCACACAATTATGAATGTATACAAAGCAAGATATGATACTAAAGTTTAACATCTGGCCTCCACACAGCAATAATGTTTTATATTCTTAAAGCAATGAATGGTTTCATTGCTAACATATTAGAAATATTTGATGTGATACTTATGAGTAACTTAAATGTGATTGTTTTAAAATTTTAAATTAAATTTTTTTTAATTTATACATTTTTAAATTATCAAACTATAGCACATATATATATATTATTCAATAAAAATAAAATGAAACAAAAGAAAGGAAAACTTATGCAGTGTTTCCCTCCGGCTGCATATATCTTCACTTCAAGATGTACTCAGGATAACAGAATTAATCAAAATAGAATAATAGAATTCAATTCATTCTTATTTTTTTCAAATTTAACTTTTTTATTGATTCTTTGTGGATTCCACATCATGCATCTCAATCCCATTCACCTTACAGTGCCTTCCCATCTGTCCTCTACCCTTGCAAACCCCCCATAAAATAAGGTAAAATTCAAAAGAAAAGAAAAATCTCATTTCAAAAGCTATAGTGTGACACAGTGAGTCACACAATCCTTTAGTCCATATATTGTTACTTGCAAGTGTTCATTTCATGGTGTCTTTGGTCTGGTTTGAGGTCTCTGATTTTTGCCGTATCTTGGATATCCTGTTGTTGTCCTGTGTCATGGAGATCCTGTAACTTTATGTCTGCAGGACCAGCCCCTTCATGTGCTCCATCAGATCATAGATGGGGTAGATGATGGGATGGACCAACTCTTAGCTCTGCTTCTGGATATGAGTGTTTGCTGGGTTGGTCAGTCCACCAGCTTTTTTTCATTGTCAATGCCATGGTGAGCTCTCCAGCACTGCCCTGGCTAGCTCACCCTATGTAGTAAGTAGCAAGGAGCAAGGAGCTGGGCTGATTCTCCTGTTCTCATATCCTCAGGGTCAGCTCGCACAGAGTCATTCCTAATTTTAATGAAATATTTCCTTGTATATAGTACTATTGAATGCTCACTGTGGAAGACAACAGCATCTATTCTCTCCCTTTTATTCCATCTCCCTGATTTATCATCTTCAACTTTTATAAACCATGTCTTTAATTCTAAATTGCCAAAGCTTCTAGTACATATAATGTGATACACTATGGATTTCCATATATCCATTACATTATTTATGTGTTTCAATACCCTCAAATCTAACTGACCCCTCTACTAAACTTTGGCCATTTGTAATCTTTTATTTTCAATAATGTCTTTATGAGTTTCATCATCAAATAGAAGTTTTGATTGCTCACTTGTTTTAATGTCTCCCTCTTCCTCTTATATTTAAATGCCATATTTTACTACAGCATCTTTGAGTCTCTCTTTCCCTTAAAATTACAGAAATATGTTCACCCACATATAATGATTAAAGATACAAAGCAATGAGATGTTTTATTCCTCATAAGTTTGAAGCATTGATCTAATTAATCTTTATCAATAAAAAAATTAGGAGTCAAATATTGGGGTAAGAACCTGAAAGATCAGAAAACAAGGGAGCAGCCACAGTCGCTTCCTACCTCTCTGGTTGGTTCCTCCATCCAAAAAGGCAGAGATCCTCTCTCAGCCCCACCTTACCACTTCCCATCTCCTCTCTCTGCAGTCCTCCAAATCCCTATGGTCAGTGACTGGCTAGCTGTGGCCTCAGACTCCAAGCAAGCTTTATTTTCAGAACATAATCAAAATATCATACAACATAAGTTATTTGCCTTTTGTGGTGGTTTGAGTAGGTATAGTCTCCATAGGCACATGTGTTTGAATGCTTGGCACATATGGAGTGGCACTATTAGGAGGATTGGCTTTGTTGGAGTAGGTGTAGCCTTTTTGAAGGTAGTGTGTCACTATGGAGGCAGGTTTTAAGGTTTCATAAATGATAAAGCATGCCCAGGATCACAGTTGCTTCTGGTGCCTGTGGATGAAGATGTAAAACTCTCAGCTCCTTCTCCAGCACCATGTCTACCTGCAGGCTGCCATGAAGATAATGGACTGAACCTCTGAAACTATAAGCCAGACCCAATTAAATGTTTTCTTTTACAAGAGTTGCCATGGTCATGGTTGTTAGCCTTTAGGAATCAGTACTGGCCTGCCCTTAGGGTCCTGACAGGATACATCCTCAGCTGCAACCACTAAGAGCACCCCCTGTGTGCATTTGCTATGTTTCCTTATAAAAGGCAGGCCTTGCTGTGGGGGTCCCTGAACCTGAGTCCCTGTTTGGGGCACCATCTGTGGGCGGCTAGCTCCCACCTTTTAAAGGGTTCCTATGAGGAGGAGAGAGGAATAAGAAACTTTTAGATAGAAATATAACAGAGAGGATAAAGATAGAAACACAGGATAGCTTTGGGAGGACCTGGATCAAAATCCACCAGCCCCTTCTGTCTCTTCAAAGGGGTTTTTTATAACAATGCAAACAGGTGGTCAAAAGACCTACCCCTTGCTAGATCAAAGCATACCACCTCACAGCCAAGTGTAGATCCTTTTACCATGTTCCACTGCTTCACTCTTTCACTCTTTCACTTTTAGCTCTCCCCTCCCAATAAAGCTCTTACACTAACTCTGTTGCATGTGGCATGTTTGCTCAGTGGCAAACTTTTGTAGGATCCACCAAAGGTACCCACTTCATGCTAGAACCCCACCTGCCTACTCCACCCACAGCAAATCTGATCTCTTTGATCACTTTGACCTACAACAAATCTTCTCATTCAAAGACAGCTTTGCCCTCCATTCAATACCAACAATTGTGTCTCTAGTGGGGCCAGCTGCCTCTGACCATTCCCCTAGATGTGAGGCTTCATTTCTCAAGCACAGTACTCTCCTTGCCTTCTGGCTTTTCTCGGAGTCCTGGTACCAGGTGACTGTATCTCTCTCAAACTCTTAGCCCTCAGCCCCTATTCTTGCATGACAATATACTGGACAGCTTGTGCCCACTTAATCTGATCCTCCCTGGATCCCTGGCATGCCAGAACATTCAGGCCTTTGGATCATCTTCTATATGCCTCATCCTTGGGAACTGTGTCATACACCTCCTTGCTCCCGTTGGGATGTCTTTTGGAGACCCACTGACCATTCCTTGGACCAGACAGTTGGGGAACCAAGAAATAATTCTCCACTTTCTTTTTCTTTGCTCCAAGACCTGCTTGTGTCTGTCTACTCTCCCCCTCCAAATGTTCTGTTTGCTGCAACATGTGAGTCAGAGGTGGAGAAACCAGCTTCTTGGTCAGCACACACCAGTTCTCCTTTTCTATTTACTCTACTTCTGTTTAATTCTGTGTGTATGTACATGTAACTATTAACAGCAACCATGTGATTCTCCTCCATCTTGGCTAGTGACCTAATCATGATTTCTTGTGAGCTTGAGGGAGTCAACTTGGATCCACTTCGAACAGCATCATGCCAGGTCCAAGCAACAGGGGATAGTTCCACAGAGCCTGGACAGTGAAGTGAAACAGCCAGCTACCCCAAGACATAGGCAGCACCCCAGCTTTCTCATGTCCCTAAAGATGATTGATGCCCCCTAGGCCAGCAGGAAGGAGTCATGAGAATACCGTGCCCTCATCCCTGCCTCAACTGCTACCCCTTTCTAACACCTCACCATTTTATAATTAAGGGAGGAATGTTAGCATTTAGGCATCTTTACTGGCCTGCCCTTAGGGTCCTGACATGATATATCCTCAGCTGTAGCCACTAGGAGCACCCCCTGTGTGCATTCGCTGTTTCCTATAAAAGACAGGCCTTGCCCCACCTCCCATCTCTTTCTCTTTCTCTCCCTTTGCTCTTGTCCCCAGGGACTGGTCTCTGCCCCCTTCTTTGCCCCTTTTCTCCCTTTTCTCCAATAAATCCCCCATGTGGACCTTGTTGTATAGTTTGACTCCTTCACGCCACTTTTAAAATACAGCAGTGATGTCTCCTCACAGCAATAGAAACCAGACCTAAGACAGAAGTTGGTATTGTTGGAGTTCCTGGCCAGTTCCCCAGTACCTGTCAAGAAAATCTGCTAACAGGGAGTAGAACCAGCCCAAGAGAAATAAGTATGTTACAGTCAGGAAAGCTGAAAACACTTGGTTATCTGAAGAGTACATCAGACATGAAGATGCAGAGTTTTTGCTTAGCTGGTTTTCAGTCTTGTTTTTGTCCAGTATTTCCTCAATGTCCTCCCTTTCCTCATTTTTATAATGGTCATGTATATCCTGTGCGATTATACATTGGAAGTATGTGATATGCTTTTTGATTTTGATTTTATAAGGGATTACAGCTAAAAGATTGCATGAATCTCAGAAGAGACTTTGGACTTTAAAACATTGTTGAGACTGTAATAGACTATGGGGATTTTTAAAGTTGGACTAAATGCATTTTGTATTATGTTATGACTATAAGCCTATGGGGTCAGTCAGGGAATGGAATGTGGTAGTTCGAATAGGTATAGCCTCCATAGACATATACAGAATGGCATTATTGGAGGTGTGGCCTTTTTGAAGGAAATGTGTCACTGAGGGGTGAGCTTCGAGGTGACAAAAGCTGAAGCCAGGCCTAGTGGCTCACTTTGTCTTCCTGCTGCCTGAGGATCCATATGTAGAACTCTAAGCTCTTTCTCCAACACAATGTCTGCTTGCATGCTGCCAAGCTTCTCATTGTGGTGATAATGGATTAAACTTTTGAAACTGTAAGCCAGCCCCAATTAATCGTTTTCCTTATCAAAAATTGCTGTGGTTATGGTGTCTCTTCACAGCACTAGAAACTCTAAGACACCTTTTCACATATTCTATGTGTCTTAGTTTTGTTTCCTGTTGCTGTGATAATATACCCCACCAAAAACAAATTAGGGGAGAAAGTGTTTATTATATTTATTAATTATAGGTTAAAGTTGATCATATGAGGGAAGCCACAGCTGTATGTACTGTAAAAAAACTGACATTACATTCACAGTCAAGAGCAGATAGGAACAAGTTAATGAATGCTTGCATACTAGCACTCAACACACTATCTCAATTAATGCAATCCAGGATCCCCTGCCCAAGAATGGTATCACCTCAAATGGGTGAATCTTCCCAACTCAATGAGAATAATCAAGATAATCCCTTAAAGACATGCCCACAGACCAACCTCATTTAGGTATTTCCTCAGTGAGACTCTCTTTCCAGGTTATTCTATATTGTGTCAAGTTGAAAATTAAAAATAATCATCATACCTTGTATTTTTATAGCTTTGCTCTCCATATTTATTGTCTGATCTCTCCCCCCTCCCTCCTTGTGTGTGTGTATATGCGTGTGTTGTAGTGTAGTGTATGTGGTGTAGGTACCTAAATGTACAGGTACTTGTGTCTACATATGTACATGTAGATGCCAGCATAGGGTAGCTGGTATCTTCTTCTATCATTCTCTGTCTTGTTTTCTTGAGACAGAGTCTCCCACTAATCCAGAAACTCACTGTATTGGCTAGGCTGGCTGGATGCTACTGTCTCTGCCTCTTAATGCGGTGTTATTGCCACTTAGAACCAGGTCTGGCCTTTATGTGAAAGCTGGGAAGTCAAAATCAGATCCTCATGCTTGCAAAGCAGGCATTCTTATTCACCAAACCATTACATAACCTCTGTTTCATGTCTTAATGTTAATCACTTTATTTTTGTCATCAACATTCACTGAAATTACATCATGCCATACTGCTATGGAAGTGATATTATTTCTAAATATATTTATTGTCTTCTAATATTTGAGCTAACTTCTTATCAAATTCAGGTTCTTATTAAATTTCCCTACAGTGTAAAGGAGCATTTCTGGATATTTTTCTTATTTTAGTTTGCTTCATCTTTTTCTAAATATGCGTATTATACATACTAGCTAAACTCTTCCTGTTCTTGTTTGGACAGGGAAGTTTCTATCACATTGTGTGTTGAAAAATTTTATGTGTTTTCAGATTTCTTATTTATGTGGGACATTAGGGTTGGGTATGTATCACAAGTATTTCTTTCCTGAGATTTTACTCCTTTTTAAACCACAAATGTGGCTCTGGTTGTGCTCATCTCTCTCTGCATATAGAAATTTGGATAAAAAATTAAAAGTCAGTACTTGAATCAGAGTTTAAAGAAACAGTAATATACCCATTTCTACTATATTCTAAATGGAAAGAAAATTTAAAAAATACATGGATACTTTCCCATTAATTCTTTCTTCCATTTAGAAAGTAATTATTAGAAGTTTTAGAATTCTGCTTTTTGTATGAAATCTATAACTCTAGGGTTTTGTTATAAGGCATGTTCTACAATGAACTGATCTTTAATCTGACATCTAGTTTTTAAAATACTTGAAATTTTAGCTACTCATTATAGAATTAATATTATTTTGCTTCAATTATTTAAATCCGTAATTTCTATTTTTCATTAATCTTATCTCTTAATTGGTTTTCAAAGGTTTCTTTTTCTTTTTTTCTGGAGTCATTTTAACATTTTCATGTAAAATTCATTCACACTGCTTTTTTCAGAATCACAGCAAAATTATCCTGAGTAATTTCATCTTTTGAAAATATAATATTTCTAAATTTTCTTAATAAAATGATGTAATTATAATATGTGGATGGATATAACTAACATTGTAG
Organism: Neotoma lepida; assembly: GCA_001675575.1. Taxonomy (NCBI): domain Eukaryota; kingdom Metazoa; phylum Chordata; class Mammalia; order Rodentia; family Cricetidae; genus Neotoma; species Neotoma lepida. The sequence goes on from LZPO01068923.1 coordinate 13,984, forward strand.
TTAATATGAAACTTTTATAAAACCAAAATGAAGATGATATAAAAAAAACCTATATGGAAACCTACTATTTTATAGGAAAAATTAAAAACTGGGAGAAATCAATAACTTTCTGTTTGAGTTTAAGGCTCACTCCACAAGTTCATACCCATATTTAACATCAATGTTGAGACCAAGAACACATGTTTATACAGATTATAGGCCCTAGGAGAGTGCTTACTACTATGATTATTCTAAATGGACATATAAATTGACTACCAGTGACTTATCATTGTACCCATGGAATAGCATATCTGTCAACACTCATGAAAGAAACTTCTTTCAGTAGTAGATGGTGATTAATACAGAGACTCACAACTGATCAAGGGGAAGAAAATCAAAGACTATGAGTTATCCTGGAGTCATGGATCATTGAAGATGCAGAGGTGGAAAGATTGTAAAAGTCAGAGATGGTGGATGACTATAAGGAAACACAGTTTTACATACACAGCAGGACAGCTACACATATTGACTTAAAGCAGTTGAGACAGCATGCACAAGACCCACATAAGCTCAAACCAGACAAAATCCCAGCAGGGAGAATGGGCATGAAGTTCCACCCCTACCAGAATAGTTATTAGTAATTTATAGCTACTGAGAGAGGAAGCCTCTGGTGGGTTTAACCATACTCTAGGGATACTCAAGAAATTCTGGTCAGCAAAGACATGCTTGATGGCTTCAGAAAAATAAAGAAGAACAGACAAAGTTTGGTGGGTTTGGAAGGAATGATATGGAAGGTGGCTCTAGGAGAAGGAAGAGGAGGGGTGAATGTCATCAAAATATTCAAAGAATTAATAAACTTTCCATCCCTTCAGGGATGGAAAAATTACCTCCTTGAAGTCATGAGTTATGAAACAAAGCAAACAAAATAGTACTAAGATTGGTATATACCACCATATGTTTTATTGATCAGGGAGCCTCCCAAGCTATCTAACCATGCACAAATAATAGAGTCAGTTGTTTGACCCCTTTGGTTTTCCAGTACCCCTAGATAAAAAGACCCTATTAATGAGGACATCTTATACTTTGGTTGGATGATATGGAGAAATGAAAGAGAACTGAGCTGGAAGATTCCCCCATATTGGCTAGCTTTCATAGTCTTAGAAGATATTATGTATGCTGTTGGGAAATGAAATACACTAATAATCTTATCTAGTTATGAACACCATGAACTACCAAATCAACCTGTCAGGTAAGGTGTATGTACTTATGCAATGGTTCCACGATCAAGAGGGGAGGCAAATAACTGCTATCTGATTAGATTTGAGACTTATTCCATGGGCATTGAAATTCATGTTTGGTATGGCACACCCAAATCAGCTAAGGCAGTTTAGAGGCAGGCAGAAAATCCAAGAGAGACAGGAAGGAGAAAGGCGCAGTCTGGAGATAAGTTGGGAGCTGACGCCAGGAGAAGCAAGATGTAAAAGCACTGGTAAGCTACAAAGACACATGGCAATGCATAGATTAATAGAAATGGGACCACACAGCTGTGGGCTATGGGAGGGAGATTTGTCCTGACCGCAGGGCAGGGCAGGACCAGAGAAATCTTCTGGCTACAGGCTACACAGACCTGGTTAAAATCCTTCATTGGGTGAGGTCCTAAGCTCATTAGATACGGTTTAGGTATTTTACCAATGCCAAGATGTATTTTAAATATTTGTTAATACCCAAGACAAATACCACTCTCAACTTAAATCAGAGAAATCTTTTTACTGAGTGGTGATGAATACAGAAAATCATTGCTGTACAAGGTGCTAAGAGGTTGATGAATGATTAGCCCTAAAAGATATTTATAACATCTCCTTTCAAGGTCAAAGAATGTGGAGGAGAGAGGGGAAAAAAGAGTATAGGAGCTGGAAGATAGGGAGAAGGATATGGAATGCTTGACAAGAGGCAAGCACAGCACTGAGGAACCCAAAGTAGCTACAGATACTTGTTTTGACTGACTACATAAGAATAGGCCCATCAAGAATCAGAAAAGAGAATGGTAGGAGGGCTCAGGGGGCTCTTCACCTCACTGCTGAGGTATTTGCTACTGATAGAATCAAGAAGAGGGAAATAAGTTCTTTAATTGTATACCCAATGGTGACCTCAACAGGCTCCAGTGGATAGTTTCAACTCAATGGCCCCACACGCCATCCAAGATAAATTAAATTGGCCATAAAATAAGACCAAAAGTTATTAATCTTGGAAGGTACTTTTAGGGCAAGTGTGAGGCATGGTAGAAATGGGAGTGAGACAAGAAGACACGGGAGGAAGGGCATCTAAAATATATTATAGACAGGCATAAAACTGTCAAAGAAATTTAATTGAGAACAAAAGAAAATTCAACAAAAAAGTAATAAGCTCCAGATAGCTGGATTAGCAGGTAAGGATGCACACTTCCTAACCTGAAGACCTGAGTTTGATACCTAGAACCCATATAGTAGAACAGTAGAACAAATTGTCCTCCCCAGATATATTGTAGCTCATGTATACACACACACACACACACACACACACACACACATACACACACAGAGAGATAAATATAATATTGTTAGTAAGCAAGAGAAAAACATATATTAAAGAAATATTATTGCCTTAAATGGAAATCTGCTAGAAATCCTGCTCAAAGCCCAGACTAAAACACATCTAGGCATTAAGGAAGAAGTAATTGTTACTGAAGAGTCTAAACTATGTAAAATATTTTTTTATTGAAGTAGAGATACATTATTAATATTTTATTAAGCTGTAAATTTTTCAGAGGATATATTCGATTAAAAAACTAGTAAAATCAAACTAATGGAAAATAAAAAAATAATACTCATTTAGAACAATAATGTTCCTAATTTTAATATAGTTAGCAAATAACTTATTATAATTTTCATATTTATTAAATTTAATGTCTGTGTTAATTTCTGAAATTCCAAATCTCCTAGATTCTGATGAATATTTATTTAAATTACATTTGGCAAATTATATTTGCCAAAAGATTAGCTAAGCAATATTTTGACTTTTTATGCACTAAACTCATTATTTGATAAACACTTAGAATTCCTGAGATTAGTATACAATTTATTCTCCCCATTCTTGTTGTTCCTATGATTTTGTGCAGATCTCTTCTTTCTGATCCATATTCCTTTAGGGGAAAAGGGCCTGTGAGCAGAAGGCTTTATAATTTCCCATAATAAGTACTAATGACATCAGTTCTCTTCATTACAGAGAATCAGCATTCACTTTATTCTTACAGACTTCTCTCTGTGGTATTATCACCCTCTGATCACATATCAACTAATAAAACATCCAGATTATTATCTACATTTGAAACTACAGGCAACATCCTAGTACTTGCATATCAATCCACCTACTTCTAAAGAAATCTTACTTATGTACTTGTTCTTTGTCCTCCACAGTTCCACTTACTAAGGAAGCTAGGAGAAGGAATATTCACATTTTTGTCCAGAAAGCATTCTCTGTTTAAATCTCCAATAGCAAAGGAAATTTTTTGTTTTGTAAGCACAACAAATCAGTGGAATTTTCAAGTTTTAAAACATATTGAAACATGATCCTGCATTTAGTTCTCTAGGATCAAAGATATCACTTGACAATGTAATTGCTCTGTAGATTGGAGAGCGATGTTTTTTCTCAGAGCATCTTTAAAACTTTTGCGGTTTCTATAAATAAAAGAGATTAGAGGGATGAGTTTGAAAGCTGATATCAACATCACTCATTTGAGAAGGGCAATTGTTTCTACAATTGTTTGTGCTTCACAGATTTACTGATTCGTTTATTCCCCCTTGGGGAAAAACAAGATATACAACTGATGCCATTGCAGCCATTCTTCAAGATGAATACATATAGCTAGAGAAATAATTTACAAAAAACCTGAAATGTCATCTTGATGTTCTTTTCTCATCAAGTCACTATCCAACATATTATTTTTCACTGCCAGAAGGGTAAAGATAAAGGATTACATTTCAAATAGTTTAGCTAATTTTAAGACATACAAAATTCCATGTGTTATATTGAGTGTAGTAATTGTCTGAGTGCAGGACAAAATAAGTGTGAAAATATAGATAAAACTTCATGGTGAAGATTTCAAGAAGATATTAGACAATTCACCAAAATATTGGATATACTGATTAACCTTTTAAAACATACTATCTTATTCCCTACAGAGAAGAACAATCATTAAGAGCTGTCATGTTATATATTAATTTTCAACCATATATAAAATGTTTATTTTCTTCAGAATTCCTTTCCAAAGTGATGAAAAACAGAAATATACTTAGATAGACATAAAAATAATTAGTGTTTGTGGTGGTATTTTATCTATGTCCCCCAATAAAATTTACCTGAAGATCAGAAGAACAAGGTCAGCCAATAGCCTTGCAAAATTAGCACACACCCTTATTCCTATCACTTAGCAAGCAGGGTCTGTCTGGATCTCTGTGAGTTCCAAGTCACACTAGGAAAAGTCAAGCATGGAGACACACGCCTTTAATCCCAGCATCAACCATAGAATACTAGAGGTCTATATAGATGGGCAGGAAGTGACAGAGATGGGCGATAAGAGGAAGTGATGTAGCTAGGCTGAAAGAGCCAATGGGAGAGCAGAACAGAAAGGGATACAGACGTAGAGGTATAAAAAGTCAGACACACTCTCCTTTTTGGAAGTGGTGGCAGCGGTGTAAGGTGAGGCTGGTAGCTGTTCTTAATTCCTTTGATCTCTGTCAGACTTTCACACCTATCTATATCTCCATGTTTTATTTAACAAGACCATTTAGAAAATCTGTCTTACAAGTGTTATTTGGGGATGTAAAAAAAATTTAGACATCCTGTGATATCAACAGCAGCTGAGGTACTATGGGAAATGCAAACATGAAGAGAGAACAAGTCAAAATACTATAGATACTAGGGCATAATTTCATAAAAATAAACATAAAGGAATTTTCTGTCAATTCTAGTTATCTATAAGAACAATAAACAGCTTTATATGATCAAATCTGTATCAGAAATTATCAACCAGAAGGTTGATTATTCAATATGCTGAAAATGTGATGGGATTGGTTGGTTATAGTTTATACTCTTTCAAATTATTTGTATTTTATCATTGTTTATTATAGTGTCTGGACTTTTTTAACATTTATTTTAACTTTTATCAAAATATGTTGCAAATTAATTATGAATTTAGTTTGCAAATAAGATGCAAATTCCTACACAGTTAAGTAAAACAAAAGAAACAGCAAACAGAAAATTTAGGGAAGGCACCCCATATGTGTGGCACTTTTCCTGATTAGCATTCTCTGGTATGCAAAGTTCAAAACTTTTACCTCTTTCTTCTTGAGTAAATATAATTCACAATCACTGTTTCTGACCATCAAAGGAGAAAGAAAAATGCAAAACATGTAAATCTTGTCACATACCAATACAGAGTAAAGCATCAAAAAGCCACGTGACTTGGTTCTCAGGGTTGAGGAGATCCTTATATTTTTCACAAATTATTTATTACGCTCCCATTTAATTGCTGTACCAAATTCAATTTTATCCCTCTAAAGTTAAAAACCCAGATAGGCATTCCTGCTTCACAGAGCATTGTCTTTAGATTGAGCTCTCATGACACAAACTTAACAGTCAGAAGTCCTGAACAAAGTGATCATTCCAAGAGATGATAGCTTGTTGGCTAGGAAAACACCTTGGAATCTATATAAGAACTTGAGTTCAAATGGACCCATATAACAGAAATAACTAAAAGAATCATTCCAAAGAACTTTATCTTTATTTTCAAAACATTTTAAATACAACAAACAGAAGCATTTGCTTCAGGTCAGTTGTCAAAAATTGAGGATTATTTGACAACTATCGGTAATACCTAAGGAGAGTAATTGCTTAGATTAGGGATATTTGAGGTTTAAGAACTGTAAGAAATGTAAAAATGTGTGAAACAAAATAATGAGCTTGATTACTATTGACAATATCAGAGATTGGCCAGAATTATATGTTACTAAACTGTCCTTCATCTTACTATGTACTATATTTCTTCCCTAATATGGAAGAAAAGGCTATAATGTCCTATTAGATGAATATTGTTTTATAAGTGTTCAACTTACCTTCAGAAATGTCAAGCTGATAGCTATGAAATATTAGCGACATGAGATAGAATATATAAGTTGGGTTTCAGCGTTTCTCAAAATTTTGGCATATAAATAGAAAACTAAACTTCCTAATTCAACACCATTTCCAAAAATAGTTTAATCTTAGCACTACCACTTTTCCTATCTTGACTAAACCAACAGTGTCATTCAAATATCTTAAACATATTGCTCACTTTATCTGCATATAAGTGATTATTTTCTAATTTTACAAAGTAAAACCCACATAACACAATGAACTAAAATCTTGATAGAGATTAATCTAATAATTTGCAAATCTTAAGAAAGGATTGTAATGCCTAATATTTGTTCCTGATATGAAGTTGCCAAGAAACAGACTGACAAATTAATATTCTGGTTCACATGGTTTATTGGATAGAATGTTACATTCAATACAGGTGTGAGTAAAAACTCAGAACGAGAAATGCAGAAGGAAGCTCAGCACTGGTGTGTTCTCATCTAGAAATTGGAGTTTTTATACAACATCATGAAGTGGTTCCTACACAACATCATGAAGAAGTCCTGGGGCCAGGTTCCACCAGAGTTGGTTTCCTCATGAGCAAAAATGGGAGATCAGTTAGTTCCTTGTGTCAATCAATCACTGGATGAGGTCTGTTCTCTGGGTAAACTCTGCTTAACTTCTAGATCAATAGGTTCTCAGTTAGCATTGGGAAATTCTCTAAAAATTGTCACCTAAAAGTTGCCACCTGCTGTTTCCAAAAGCAGATAAAGGAGGGGTATACTAATCAAAAAAATCTGTATGGGATATCAAGTGTCCTCTTAATATCATCAAAGAAGATGACACAAGCAAATACAGAAAAGGACACCAAAAATAAAAACACTACAGTCATTTATAATACATGCAATTTTTGTACATTTTTCAAAAGAATAAACCTCATTATAGGGAATACAGGAAGCAAGCATATTATATACATTCTCTAGAGCTACAATAGCAAAGCACTACCAAGTCTGTGACTTAAACAAGAGAAATTTATTGTAACACAACCCTAAAAGCCATAAATAAAAAATCATTTTACAATCACATCACCAAATTTGTCCCATTTTAACAGCATACTAACTATGGTGAATGAGGTCTCACTGTACTGAACTCATTTTAACATCATTAATTTTTTTAACTACCATATAATTACAGAGGCCGGGAAGATGGCAAGCCTGTAAAGTACTTATTTCACAAGCAAAAAAGTGCTTATTTCACAAGCACCTATGGAGAAGGTTAATCTGCTGTACTCCCAATTCTGGGAACGCAGAGCCAGGAGGAGCTCTAGGGATCACTGTCTAAGGGTCTTGCCTGATGGATGAGCTTGAGGTCCAGTGTGACTGCATCTCAGGCAGTAATAGGGGGATCAGTGCATCAAGACAGCCAAAGTGAACCTCTGGCCTCCAAAAGAACCCTCCATATGTGAGGCACAACTACATACATACATGCATATGCAAACATATAACATGTACATCCACTCACAGCAATCAAACAAACAAAAAGCATTTCTCCAAATAAAGTCACATTCTGAGTTACTAGATTTAAGATTTCAACTAAGGAATTTGGGAGAGGGTACAATTCTGCATGTAAGAGGCATTTTAAGTTTTGTACTTTTCTTCAGAGAACTTAGAAATAAATATTCATCAAGTAGAAAATGACCTGGTTTCTAATTTTGGAAGCATGTTAAGTGAACCTAAACTCTTTCAGCAAGTTGACACAGACAGACTATATCCTGTTCAGTGGACCCAAAAACCTATAGGCATTTGAGGATAACATAAAGGAAGAAAACAAACTCTGCTATAACTTAGACAAAACCTTGAAGAGCTCACTTGAGGGATGTTTTTAATTTCTTTTCTATCAGGACCTATTTACATGGTTCTGAAATTTACTTTAAGACATTAAATGTGAACAAGCACTGCTTAATGAAAACTCCAGTCCAATTACTATCAATAGACTCCCAAATCATTTAACCTGTCTATGAAGAAAAGTCCACCCAGGATATTGCCAGACAAGAGAAGACAATTTTTCCTCTGTCTACTTAGGCATGTCTTTGTTGTCCTTGTTCAACTTCTGTTTAGGCAGTCACATTGGTGAGACTTCATGGATGAAGCTGCTGACATTCCTAGCAGACAAAGTCTCACTGCAAACTCCTCCATTTTCTGGCTCTTAAATCTTCCCACCCCTCTTCAATGTTTCCTGAGCCTTAGCTGCTAGAGTGCATTGTAGATGTACCCATTGGGACTGGGCTCCACAACTGTGCATTTTGATTGGTTGTAGTTTTCTGTAATGGTCTTTGTCTGTTGCAAAAAGAACTTTCTTTGCTAAGGGATAAGCCAGTGGTTCTGAACCTTCTTAATACTGCAACCCTTCAAAACAGTTCCTCATGTTGTGGTGACCCCAACCATAAAATTATTTTTGTTGTTATTTCATAACTGTAATTTTGCTATTGTTATGAATTGTAATGCAAATATCTGTATTTTCTGATGGACTTAGGAGACCCTCAAGGCTGTTTGACCACTAGGGGTTGAGACCCAAAGGCTGAGAAATTCTGGGATAGGGACTACATTTATCTGTGGGTATAAGGACAAGTATTCAGAAAGTAGTTAAGGAGTTGCTGCTATAGCAAAATGCGATTGTAGGTTGTTTTCCAGGATCCATGATTTTACTAGCCCTGGGTAGTTGACTTGGTTTCCAGTATTTGGCATGATTTTCCTTTTGTTAATGCATCTTAAGTACAGTGAGAGAACTGAGGACTGAACCCTACACAAAGAAATACAGGAAAGTAAATAATGCTGGGAGTGTGATAAATAGTCATTCTCTGGGAGAGGCACACTGATTGGTTATCCAACATCAAATTATCAGGCCTAAAATCATACATGCAGATAACATTATACAGGCTGAACAGATTATATTTATGAAAAAGAGTCAATGATAAAGGCATGTAACTGTAGTGCTATTTGGTTTGTGCTCTCACAAATAAAGCTTGCCTGGAGATCAGAGTGCAGAGCTAGTTACTAGAGGCCAGGCAGTGGTGGTGCACACCTTTAACCCCAGCATTTTGGAGGAGGAAACAGGAAGTGATATGACTGGGCAGAGAGAGGAAGTGATAAGGCAGGATAGAGACAGGAGCACAATCCTTTCAGGCTAAAGATTCAGTGGAGGTAAGAAGTCTCTCCAGTGGCTAGCTCCTATACTGACCTTTCAGTATTTACCCTGATATCTGGCTCTGGGTTTTTATTCCTAAAACCAATTAAGATTCTTGCTACATCTGGCATCCAACTTTTGAGGCATGAATTCATGAAAAAGCCACTTGCCAGTGTCTTTGCAGCCACCAGCACAGGACAGGGCTGCACACAGCTGAAGTCACTACCCACAGGCTAAGTTTCTGTTGCAGCACTCCATAGGCTTTTGGGCTCCAAAATCCAGAGGAGTTAGCTGCTTTCACATGTTACCCTATGCAGATGGCTGGCTCTTTGGCTTCTCTTCTGGTGGGTTGTGGGTTCTCCATGGACATCCCTTCTCGGGCTTCTACCACACTAGATAGCTGCCTTGAAACCCATTTGGGCTTCTACTATTTACACAGAACCAGTCAGCCTCACATATGAATCACTATCATCAGCAAATTTGGTTAGATAATTGGCAATACTTAAAGGGCGGAATTAGTTAAATGAGAGAGGTTTTTTTCCCCACATTAAAAAATGGGAAACACTATTACAATGAAAAGAGTTAGGTCTCTGTATGATTACATGATGCATGGTTTGAAAAATGGAACAATTAGATGAGAGGATAATTAATTTAGATGTGATTTATGTAATGACAATTATAAACATTATCAGTTTTAACATTTTTGTTTTATCACTAGAAAAGTTGTTTAATATAAATGCTAAGATACAAGTTTTAGAAAAACTTATTAAAACAGATCATAGAGATATTCAAACCCAGACAGAGGAATTTAAAGGAGTACCAATCTCAGCATTGCATTATAAGGTTACAGAGAAACAGCCTAAGGTTTTCAAACAGCCAACCTTAATTTATCCAGTAACCTTACAGGAATTACCAAATGATAGACATCCTCAAGGCTGTGTAAGAGCTGAATGGACTCCTGTGGAAATGTTAGATTTGAGGAGATTCAAGGAAGTGATTGTCTCATATGGCATGCATTCACCTTTTGTGAAGCAGATGTTAAACTTGTGGTCAACTTGTAATACAATTAATTATCCCTCAAGACTGGAGAAATTTGGATACAGCAGTCTTGGAGGCTAGTCCTCAATTACAATGGAGGACCTGGTAGAAAGATGAGGCTAAGACAACGATGTAGGGCTAGAGGTATAGAAATCTCCCAAGACCAACTTCTTGGAGAGGGAGATTATGCTACTGTAGAATGGCAACCTCTACATGATGACCACATGCAGGCTTTATGACCTGCAGCAGCCTTCATTTCTTGGGACAGAATTGAAGAAGTAGGAAAGAAAATTGAGTAATTTACTAAAGTTATTCGGGGCCCAAAAGAAACCTTCACTGATTTCTTACAAAGATTGACTTCAGCAGTAAATAGAATGATACCAAATTCAGAAGCTAGACAAATAATAATTGCATCTCTGGCTTTTGAAAGTGCTAATGCACAATGCAAAAGAGTAATTAGGCCTTTAAAGTCAAGATTAGCACCCTTGGAGGAATGGATCTGAGATACAATCAATATTGAATCTCATAACCATGATGAGGCATAGATAGGAGAGATGCTTTCCAGAGGTGTGAAGAGAAATTTAAATGTCAGGTGTTTCAATTGTGGTAAATAAGATCACCTAAGAAGGGATTATATGTTAACAGAGCATTCCTAGAAACAATGTTTTTTCTAAAAATAATCCCAATGGAATGTCCTCCCTCCTGGAGTATGCAAAAGGTGTGGCAAAGGCAGACATTGGACTAATGAAAGTAGATCAACAAGGGACAGTCAAGGTAATCTTTTGTCTTCAGAGAATGCCTTGAGGGGCCTCTCACAGGCCCCCCTGGTCAAATTCGGTTCAGTCATTTCCTGTCATCATGGAGGAAACACCTTCCCAAAGCAATTAAAGAACCTAATGCCCATTATAAAAAAACATACTGCTCTGGATGATAGAACAGTTTAACAAAATAAAACAAAATTTTAGCAGAAACCATAAATCAAAATTGATAAAGGTTTGATTTGAAGAAAAAATCTCTTAATTAGAAGAGGTGGTAGTTCATCAACCAGTGTGACCATTCAATCCAAACTAACTTATAAAACTGGCAAATGCTTTTCATTTGATCAAATATAGCTTGCAAAAAGGGAACCTCTCCAAAATTAGGGTTAGGGAAGGGTTTTGTTTTTGTCTTTTCAGGAGAATGAAGGCATCCAGTTAAGGAATCTGAAGAACATTGGACAAATGAAACATGTGAAGAGAAAGGACAAATCATACACACACAAAAAAAATGTCCCAAGAAAAAATGTAAATTGGCCTGTTAGTATATCACATCTCCAACAGGATAAAATTTCATAAATCTTCCTAAATGTTTGTTTCTGCTGTGTAAAAGTAACATGAATCTTAAAAGGCCTTATTAATAAAAAAAACTCAGAGCCAGGTATTGGGGTGAATGCTGAAAGATCAGAGAGACAGAACAAGCCACAGCCAACCTCACCTCACTAACTCCTCAGCTGATCTTGTTTCCTTGGACTGCAGGCTTCTGAGTCCTCATCTTCATGGATCTCAGCTGAAATGCTGCTAAAAGCCTAAAAGCTTAAGAGTCCTCTAGTTTCTGGTTCTCACGCCTTATATACCTTTCTGCTTCCTGCCATTAGTTCCTGGGATTAAAGGTGTGTGTCTTTCTCAAGCAAAGACATGGGATCTCAAGTGTTGGGATTAAAGGTGTGTACCACCATGCCTGGCTGTTTCCAGTGTGGCCCTGAACTCACAGAGATCCAGATGGATCTCTGCCTATGGAAAGCTAGGATTAAAGGCATCTGTGCCACCATTTTTCTGCCCTCTATGTCTAATCTAGTGACTGTTCTGTTCTCTGATCCCAGATAAGTTTTATTAGGGTACACAATATTTTGGGGGACACAATATATCATCACACTTCTGTTCTCTACAAACACATAATGCAAGTGGTCTTTTTGTAGTCCCAGTTCAATTGAAAATTAAAGCTGGCTTTGGAATTGGAATGTGGCTCTCTCCTTCTCTAAATCCAAGCATGCTTGTTAAAGTAAAATCCCAAATCTCTGTATCATGTCAGAAGAGCCACCTGATATGGGACAGAAGAAAAAACAAAATTAAGGAATATTCTATTGCCACTAATTTCATAATTCTTTGGTTTTATTTTGATTATTTAGAATTTTCATAAGGTATAAATATTATCTCAAAATTTATAAGGTTAATATATCTATATTAAACTTTTGTCATGATATTAATGGTCATATAGAGTACTGACTAATTCTAGAGAAAGGCTTCATCTACCTTCCTGCACATGATTTTAGGTTTGAGTCTTTTTCAGGTAACTAAGAATTAAATTTTTGTACTCTGGATGTATGTAACAAATATTGATCCTTTAGCCTCTTTGAGATCTGCTGCATATGACATCTAAAATGTGTAAGTTTTCTGCAATGAACCATGACCATGCCTATCAGTGACTTTTGAAGTCTCCAAAAGGATGATGGAGACCCACAATGATACCACTTATGATAATGCCACTAAGCTAACAAACACCACTCAAAGATTGGCTTTGGACTACAAACTGCTCAGGACAATTTCAAGGTGGCTAGCTCAGATGATCCAGCCTCACAGACTGCTATAGCCAGGACTTGAGACAAGCCCTGCACTTTCTCATTATGCAGAGAATGGACAACAAATGGTACAGCTACCTCTCCCAGGACTTGACAATTAGCCTAAATTTTTCTTTTCAGGTCCCCTAAAGATACCGTCACCCTCAGACAGCAGGAAATAATTTTAAGAACATGATGCCCACATTCCCAAGAGGTGGGGTGGGTGGTTTTTGTTTTTCAGTGTGTTATGGATATTTGTCATTGTTCAGAATTGTTGTTTACAAGTTGTTATTGGTAATGGTTTTTAAAAAAGCTGAACAAAGGAGATTAGATTCAGGGTTCTTGGTTTTTTAAAAAAAGAAAAAAGGTATATAGAAATGATAGGATAAGGGGTAGATTATTGAATCTACTCTGAAAAGAAAAAAAGGGGGATATAGATATGATAGGATAAAAGAGTAGATTATTAAATCTACTTTTAAAAAGCAACTACTTGTTTAAAATATTTTACATTGATATGGATCTTAGTATATTGATACAAATTTAAGATTAATTTTGATAGAACATACTATACATACATTTCTACTCTTGTTCAAGGTATTGTTATTGTACATATACAGCTCATTTAACAGTGTAATGCAAATTTCTAGTCCTTGACAGTTATTATTACCAACTAGTTAGGATATAAAGAAATGCAGGTTAGTAGTTAAGTCATCTATTACAATTAAACTTGTAGTCATACTAGGTATGTTTTCAAGGTCAAACAGAGATATTTTATACAGACAGATCATCTTCAAACACTTCAGAATCTTCAATCAGCAATCTTCAGAATATGACATTTAAGATGTTTTAATAACATAGGTTCTTTTTTTATGACAATGAGACATGTCTGCTTCTGGCAGCACCAATCTACTTCAGAGAAGATGATGGGCATAGAAGAAACTCCATATAGATTTTGTTTTCTTTGTGGCAAAAGCTAGCCACTGGTCAAGATAATGGCCCTACCTCAACTGCTGACAATATCCTGTCCAAATGGGACAAGCTGGACACAAAAGAAAGGACTACCAAACTTTGCCAAGACAAGATAGGACAGCTCTTCAGAAAATCCTGCTTCACAGATAAGTCTGCCAGATAGTCTGGGCCTGTAGGCCAAAGATGGATGCCCCAAAGTTACAGAAGAATCTTGGGTGACTGTCCAGGCAGCCAGCTCTTTCTGTCATTTCTCACATTTTTTGGAAGTTGCTTGCTTGTACTTCCTGCTTACTCAATTAATGTTTCCTTCCCCTGTCTTTGATGGAATTGAAAACTTTATAGTTATAATTTTCCTTCTTACCAGATTCAGAAAAGAAATTCACTAGAGAGGTGTAAAGTGTATAAGGTTGAGAAACATTAAAGGATAGTTTTGGTAATGCAAATTAGCATAGAAGTGAATTAGGTACAACCTTTTGGACTCACCAAGACAGGATAGATATGGAGCATTTTCTCTGAATTTGTCAATTGTTAATGGACTAGACATTGTTAATGTAATTATTGCTTATTTATAATATACAGTTTTTGTTCTTATTGTATATAGTACCTCTTATATTAGTTATAACCTTTTCTTATATTAGACAAAAAAGGGGAAATGTAGTGATATTTTGTTTGTACTCTCACAAATAAAGCTTGCCTGGAGATCAGAGTGTGGAGCTAGCTACTAGAGGCTGGGCAGTGGTGCCACATACCTTTAATCCCAGCGCTTAGAAGGAAGAAACAGGAAGCAATATGGCTGGGAGGAGAGAGGAATTGATAACACAGGGTGGAGATAGGAGCTCAGCCCTTTCAGGCTGAGGATTCAATAGAGGTAAGAAGTCTCTCTAGTGACTGGCTCCTTTACTAATCTTTCAGCAATTACCTAAATATCTGGCTCTGGGTTTTTATTATTAAGAGCAATTAGGATTCATGCTACATGTAACAAAATTAAATGACAAAAGTGGCCCAAGAATTTGAAAGAGGGTGAGAAGGGTATCTGGCAGGGTTTTGAGAGAAGAAAAGGAAGGAGGAATGATATATTATAATTTCAAAAATAAAACAAATAAAGGATAAGGATAAAGAGAAAGGATTATTATTACTTACAATTATGCTCTGTGTGCCTGGGGAAATCACTATAAAATAAGGCTTTAGCAATACAATATTTATACTATGTGTAAATAGTCATATGGAATGAAAACCACTTTTATATTGCTAAGTCCTTACTTTATATATATATGTATAATTAGTCACATATTTATATATGTATAAATAGTCACATAGTATCCCAAGAAGTCAATCATAAATTTCACCTGATCTCATTGTTAATCAACACAAAATTTATCTATTAAATACAGAGATAATAACTGGAAGACTTAGTAGAATTTTAAGATCTACATTTCATCTGAGTTGGTAACAAAATGCCAACAAATCCTTTTGATTGACTTTAAAATAATAGGGAACAAATGTTCCCATTTTTTATCTATAGTTTCATTTAATTCATATATCATACTAAGACCTTTAGATCTATTTTTATCATCTCAGTGGAAAACTACACATGATAAATGGCCCTTAACAGATTCTTTTCTTGAGTGTCAAACACATCAACAAGCACAAGTTGCTACTTTTCAAACCTTAATATTATTTTTGTAGTTTCTTCATTTCATGGTAAGTACAGCCCACAACAGAAAATCAATACTAATGGGTAAGCACAGCAGTACGGTCTGTGTCCTTGAAGATTTTATGATCCTAGGATAAGTGCTACACAAAAAAGACTGGAAGTATAGATTAGGCTTACAAGCAATATACTACATTCTTTTTAAAAAAATTTTAAATATTAGCTTGTAATGAATTTCTGACATATTGTCTCATTTTCTTTTCTGAACAATAAATGAAATTTGGATTCCAATTTAAAAAGACCAATACACAGATGCACAAAGTATGATGTAGTTCCTTGTATTGGGGATGGAGAACTGGGAGAACAGGGATATGTTACTGTATTATACAATTTACACTTAGATGCCATTAATAAGCCAATGTGATGACTATAATTAATAATATTGTACATTGTAAATAAGAGAGTAGAATCCAAGTGTTAAAACATTTGAAAGCCATGGTTATATAAGGATATAAGTATTTTAATATGATGGAATATGATAATAAATGTTTTAAATATGTATATCAAAACTTAGTGTTGAATAACACAAATGTGTACAGTTATTAAATATGCTGCAACATACATGTGTTTATATAAAAATCCAAGCAAGCAAAAAGTAAAGATTCCAAATTGTTGCATTCTATAGAATTTTCTTGATATAGCCATGTGGAAATGTCAGAAGCAGTGGTAGATATAAGAAAGCAGCATAAGAGGTTCCTATTGTGATTAAATCATTAAATGTTTTCACTATATGTACATCAACATCTTAGTTATGACAGTGTTCTGGTTCTGTACTTTTGCAAAGTGGAGTAGTTTTTCAAAAATTTTGAAGTATGTGTGTATGAAGGGTGTACTGAGTTACTCTGTATCATTTACTATTACCACATATGACTACATAATTGTCCCCAATTAAAATTTAACTACAGTAAAAGAGAAGACCTATATGCATAACAATATATAAATAGAGACATAAATAAACAACTAACCATGCTTCAAACTTTAATGTTAATTGTCATTTTCCCTAAACCCATAGATATATGGTTGAAAATAATTTAAAATTATACTAAAGTTTTCATTAACATTTTTCTCTGGATGCAAATATAACTAACAATGAATTTCTCTTTCTTATTCATGATCAACATGAAAACTATCATATTTTAAATAGTGGTCCTAAGATTAGATGATCTGAGAGTTAAATGTATTGATATTTCATTGTCATATATCAGGAAGAACATAATTTATTTGCTGAGAAAAATAGAGCTATAATTAAGAAAACTTTCTGAAACATGCAAATAGTAAAAATAAAAGTAATCTATATTTCTATAGAAATGCAAAACATAAGAATTACTTACCTGGAATTTTATCTTGTAACTAGACAGATCAGTCATTATAGATTAAATTTCATGTGTTTAACTACTTTTTCTAGCCATGCCAAAAGTTACCTCCTACATGCTGAGTCCAAAAATAATCAACACTCTAACAGCTTTAACAACAAATCAGATTGCCTTCAAACAAGGAAGAACTACTCAAATCTTCTTGGCAGCTGGTAGAAACCAGTTCCTCAATTAGTTTCTGTCTAAGCAATAACTCACATATTAGAGAAAATTTGTTACATGAGAAGAACTGCTTTCATTTTCCCTCCAGCAGTCCACTCCTCTAGTTCTGGCAAGCAAATCAGTAAAAACCCATGTATGTAGAGTGTAGTAGGCCAGCTTCACTCCAGTCCCATAAATGCCTCTGCATTTATGCTAAAAATGTGATAATGACTAAATCAGTTGCAGGTGCCAATTTGAAATAGTGTGGATTCTGAAGAACTGCTGCAAACCAGTGCTTCCTCAGCTACTACAAGCTACATTCTCAGATGGAGAATTTTTAATTCTGCAAGTAAGATCCATTAAAAATCAAGTGTAAAATAATGGTGTTAAGTAGAAAGTAAGTAACACGATTGCTGTCTTGTCTACAGCCATTTGCTCATCCATAGTGAGGACCTAGAATGAAAGGCAGGAAAACATAGGTAATGTAATGTATCATAGATCCACAGAGAAGTGAAGTTAAATCCGGACTTGTCAGACATAAAAGGACACACCTGGCATTACTCTATTTATATAAAACAGAGAACAGGCAAATTCATACACCCAAATTGTCCAGCATCTAGAGTGCTGGTTCTCAACCTTCCTAGTGCTATGACACTTTAATACAACGCCTTATGTTGTGATGACCCCCAACCATAAACTTATTTTCATTGCTACCTCATACCTGTAATTTTGCAACTCTTATTAATCCTAATGTAAATACTTGTGTTTTCTGATGGTCTTAGGTGACCCCTGTGAAAGGGTCCTGCGACCCCTAAAGGGCCATGAACCAATTATCTAGAGGGCAGAAAATGATTACAAAACTACTTTCTACTGTACAGAACATGGTTAGGAACTAGGTGAAGGAAGCACTTACATATTATGAGTATACTAAATGCTATTCATCGTTCATTTTTAAGACATGTATTTTATGTTATATTTTTTTAACATTTTTTCTTTATTTTATTTTACATTCCAACCACAGTTTCCCCTCCCTCCTCTCCTCCCGTTTCCTTCCCCCACCCCCATCCACTCCTCCTCCCTCTCCATTCAAGGCTCACAGCCAAAAATATTATTTTTATCTAAAAAACAACAGCAGAATTCTGAACTATAGCAGTCTATGTTCTTAGGAAATTTTCATTATTTCTACCATAAGCTTTCTCATAGTAAACACTGGAATAATATTATCAGTGTCATAGACCATCTTCTATAAGATTTTTAACTAGTGTTTGGCATTAAGTAAATGTTTGGTGAGGCTAATGAAAAAGTACATGATGTGCTTGGAAAAGTAGGAAACGAAGATTCAGACATAGGTCTGCACTTATTGCATGATTATCGGAAATGTAAAGAATGGAGCTTAATGGCTCTTTGTAAATGTTAAACTTAAAGGAACAATAAAATATTGTGAGACGTGGAAGAAAAGAGGACAATTCTGTTTGCAAAAAGGAAGGTGAATTTCACTGAGGGAGTAAAATAGAAGTTACTAGGTGAAAAAAAAAGACATTTCTGGAATAAAGAAGAGTAAGCACAAAAGGGACAGAATTATTGAGGGTTTGTTCTCTGTCTATGAGCGAAAGAAAATAATAGATCTCAGTCAAAGATAGTCCTTGTAAATGTTGTTTGAATTGCAAATTCTTACAGCGATCTTCAGAAAAGCATCCTAAGCTATCCAGCCCAAAGCTTTAACTAGAAATTTGTTTTGCTGTCATATGTTAAATGAGAATTACTAAAATAAGTATATGTGTATTAAAGTTGGATTATTTCAACTATAAGGTTATAAGAATCTTTTCAAAGGCCAAGAGAAAAGCACTGGTCAAACTGGAAATCTTTGTTGCCTCCTACAGTGTTATTTGGTGGCCTGAATTTTCCCCTTCAAATACCACATAAACATTTCCTGTGAAATAGGAGAGTCTTGAATGATGAGGCTTGAATGATGTTATTTTCAAATAGCAAAGAAAGGTGCTCCACTAGGTTGTCAAATCTCATTTTGTGTGAGTTTTGTCTTCACTACACTGCTTTAAAATGGTTGAGTTATGTCATATCGCTGCCAATAAAAGGTGATTTTCATGAGAAAAGAATTTCCACTTGAGTCTTGTGCATAATATGGAAGTATATGTAGACTTGAATGAAGTCTAGTTTAAAAGAAAGGTCATGACATTTGGAGAAAGGGCAGGTAGAATTTAGTCATGCTGTGACCTTGAGAATCTTCCTTATATTTCTCTCTGAGAGCTTATAAAAATTGAGAGAAAACTGATAAAAGATCTTGCTAAATTTCACATTTTAAATCATTAAGAATATTTCTGTATTGTCAATGGTCATTAGTGACTATATGCTTCTTAAGTAATGAGAATTCAATAAGTAGCTATAATCACTACCTAGGACATGTCACGCCTAAGAAATTCATTGGAGGTTAAAAGCATCCGTACCATCCTCAGTAAGAAGGGAGAAAAGCAAAATGTTTCTAATCTACTGATCCTGGTAATTGAATCCATGATACAGAAACTTTAAGTTTTATTTGGTAGAAAGAAAAATAGAAATAAAAGCTGCTGACTCAGTCTTCCTTCTTGGATGCCCTGGATATTCTCTGCCATACCCAAGTCTTTCCCCAGCTTCCATAAATTGAAAGCATCGTGAGAGTAAAATATTAGTATGCCCTTCTGAAGCAGAATCTTAACTAACTCTCTACATTTGTTGAAATATTTTTTTAAGTTCCTGGTGCATTGATGTCACAGAGCTTTAAGCCCAGAATAAAAACATTAATAAGGCGTTCTTTTTGCATAAACTAGAGCTGGTCTGAATTTGAATAACTTGCAAATGACTGATAAAAACTAACAGCATCAGTTCCTGGTCCAAGCCTGAAGTTTAGGGGTACATTTGGGGTTTGGGAGGTTGATGCAAGTTTTTTCAAAGATACTTTTTATATGGTTTTATGGGAATTTAGATCATAAATGTTGGCAATCCAATAGGTAATGAATAAAGCAAGTTAACGGTTTTAGCCAGGATTCCTTTGGACTGCTTTAGACAATGGTAACACACACCACTAGAGCCTAACCTCACCAGGTTGCCCAATGTTTAGAATCTTACTTTCCATAAAACTATATAAAAAGTTTCCATGAACAAGCTTGCATTCCTCTCCTGGGGGAGGAGGTGTATTATTTTCATCAAGTTGACAGAGTCTTTCTCTAAGTACTTCAGTGTTGGGGTACCCACCAGATAGTAAGAAAATAATTTTATCACAAGATCTCTGGATTACTTTTACCTTAGCATCCCAGCAGAAAATAGGAGATTTCTGAATATAGCTATTGAACACTACTCCATAGGCTGAGGGATTTGTGCTGGGTCTTGCTATAATGGTACAGACAAGTTGAAGAGATGAAGAAAATAGGACATTGTGAGCATTCATTAAATGGATGCTCATACAGCTTGACTAGTTCTCTGTCTGTTGTGGTTATTAATTATCTACGTAGACTAAAACTTAACTGACAGAAGTAAGATTAAGTAAGTGGATGGGATCAATAAATAAGTCATCTAAATGATTGAGTTGATAAAAAAAGATGTGGTTGCTCTCTCAGCATGGCTTTCTCTTTCCCAGTACTTTTCCTTTAATTGCAGTACTCTTCCACTCTGATGGGAAGAATCATTAAGGATCTCTCTTATGCTGTGTGGTGAGGATAGGTGGGATGCTTAGATAAAAGAAAGCCAGAGATCTTGTGATAAAATTATTTTCTTACTATCTGGTGGGTACCCCAACACTGAAGTACTTAGAGAAAGACTCTGTCAACTTGATGAAAGCAATACACCTACTGCCCCAGGAGAGGAATGCAAGCTTGTTCGTGGAAACTTTTTATATAGTTTTAGGGGAATTAAGATTCTAAACATTGGGCAGCCTGGTGAGGTTAGGCTCTAGTGATCTTTGTTACCATTGTCTAAAGCAGTTCAAAGGAATCCTGGCTAAAACCGTTAACTTGCTTTATTCATTAGCTATTGGATTGCCCATGCTTGAATTAGTTCCACTACTGCCAAATGACTTGGCAGAAATTCAAGCATATAGAATGTCTTTTCCCACTTACAAATATTGTTAATTATTTCCTGTGGCTTTAAGTACCAATATAATTAATTATGGTTCAGATGAAAAATAAATTACAAAATATTGCAGAATTATACTGAAAATAATACTTAGCATATTCACTACATAGTTAGAATGAAGAGAAACTGCCTAATAGAATTACTTCTGTAGGACATGCAGAGTTATATTGTGATTCAAAAAACCCTTAAATCACAGTTCATCCCCAACCCTTTCTAGAAGAGATCCCTTGTTTTTTCAATACTAGAGGTCCACTTTGAGGATCATTTGTTGTAGAATTGTGAAAAAAAAAAGAAAGGAAAAAAGAAAGCCTCCTTTAAAGCAAAAATAAATAAATAAATAAATAAACATTTGTAGGCGAATGTTTTGTCTGGGTCCCACCAGGCCCCACGCGGTCCCGCAGCCACTTATAAATTAATAACTCAAAAGCTTATATTAATCACAACTGCTTGGCCATTAGCTCAGGCATATTACTGACTAGCTCTTATACTTAAATTCAGC
>LZPO01068923.1:38297-52881 GCA_001675575.1 Neotoma lepida
TTATCCCGCCTATTACTTCCTGCCTGGCTACTGGCCAATCAGCATTTTATTTATTAATTAGAGCAACACATATTCACAGCATACAGAACAATATCTCCATCAAACATTCTCAGGTTAAGGCTAAGTGCATGTACTCTCATGCACTGTTCTTTCTTCATTGTAGAAAGTATAAATGAAACAATATCCTCTCAAATCAACTTCAATTTAAGAGGAAGAGGGAAAAGAAGGCATGATGATTCTAGCTTGATATTTCCTAAAATTTGGTCTCAAGACCATAGGTATTAACCACGTATCAACTCTTCTGGAAATTTTAAAGAAATGAGACATCTTAGATCTTACTTTGAAACTCAGGAGGCACCTTGCAGTCTGTCTTAATTTTTTTAGGTACTATAATTTACTCTAAACAACAAAACAGAAGGTTTGTATTCCCATGATATAAACATTTTACTTATTTAAAAAATATCCAAAGTATAATTACATAATTTCCCCCTCCCTCTGCCACATCAATCCCCGTGGGAAGCCAACACCAACTGACATATCTACACCACATTCTGTCTTTTAAAAATAATTTCAGGTGATTTTGAATGTAAGTCTACATTCATCTATGTAATATATGCTACCAAGAGAAGGATCATTACCCAAAATACAATCATATAATAAAGATCTGCAATTTCATACTTATTAAATGCACCCATTAGGAAAAACAAACAAACAACACAAAAGACAGACACTTGAGTAAATGAAGCAGTTTTCTTAAGGGAATAAGAGGGACCGTAGATTAAATTCTGGCTTTCCCACTTGCCACCTGTGCAACACTGCACAAACTTTCAGCATTTGAGCCTCAGCCCTCTCATTTTTCAAATGAGTTCATAATAAGTTGATTTAAAGGTTTTTACCAGCTATAAAATTATGTTATAAAGTATCCAAGTATTTTGTGTGTATAATGCCTGTCACAAAAAATATTTTTGCAAAATATTAAAGAAGAAAAGATAGCCCCTGTTTTGAAGGAGCTGAAAAATCCTATGAGGAAAACATACCGTATATGTAGAGAAACACATTAGAACATGTTCTCAAAGATATGAACATAATTTTGAGAAAGTCATCTCAAAATTAAGAAGACTGTTTTTTCATTGTTCATGGTTTGAGAGAAATCTTAAGGATCCATAGTTCCAAATTATGGCTCCCCTTTTCAGACTGTCACCGTCTTCTGAAAAAAGACTTAACATACTCCAATATAGATAGCTATACTTTCATAATAGCAATCAGAATTCATGTGACTGCTTTAGATAACCTTCGTCCAGGTACGACATACAACAGTTTTTAATGTATAATTTTATTTTTAAAAGTTTACAACAGCCCACGAGTGATCTTCATTTCACAAATGAGAAATTTGAGTACCAGAGAGTTTAAATAGCTTACCTAAAATTTCCTTCCAAAAGGTGGAGCTGGGATTCAGTGAAAGCTGTGGACTTTCAAAGTCTATTTATCTCTAGTACATAAAAAAAGTGTGTTTTAGAAATATTAAGTGAGAGAGACATGGTGAGGCATGTTGTAATAAAAGGAGATGAGTATAGACAAACAAGCCATTAATATGTGTGAGAGCAAGAGAATAGGAATAAAAATAGTGTCAGAAATAGTGTCCTCAGAGTTCTAACAGAACTCAAATCGAGAATGGATAATGATTCACACCTTTTTCATGTGAGAACTGAGTGTACTAACTGCAATCACCTATGGGAATTCTTTCATGTAAGTCTAAGACAATGGGAAAAACACTTTAAAAATTTTGCATTAATGATCTTATTTTCACAAATGAATCAATTAATGAAATTAAGCATTCATGCTGTGAGATCTTTCAGCCCTTTGGTACAACAAATAACTTTCAAATATGATTGAAAGATTCTGGAATGGGGTTGTACAAGGTTAAGCCAATTCAAGATGCCTTGAAGATTATCAACTAGTTCTCACAGAAATTTAGAAATACATTCTAAAGTGATTGTAAACCATTTCCTTTCCCAAAGAATTCAGTTACTTTATTGACTGCTTAGCAAACTAATCAACTGCTTTTTAGGTAAGTTAATTGCTTATGAAGTAAGGTTGAGGAACCATGAAACACAGCTCTTCTTTTACTTGAAAAAGCTTTTGAACAAGAAACTTTGGTCAACTAAAACTAATAGGATGGGAGAGCATATATGATTGAGTTCCTAACTTTCTTTCAATTTATTTCAATATACTGAATATGCATATAAGCATACACACACACACACACACACACACACACACACACACACACACACACACATATATATATATGGGGGAGATAAAAATGTAATTTGCTATTGACTGAATTATACAGAAAAAATGACAGTCAAAAACAGTGGTCATCAATGTATTACAGATATTACACATAGGTAAACATTTTTAGAAAGTAAATGACAAATTGTGTAAATTAGTCATCAGGCCAACCTAATGGCTCTTATTAAAGGAGAATTGATGGCAGGATGTGTCCCCCACCTTAGTATGTACATCTTACAGATAAGTATAAATTTTAAAAAAATAAACAACCCTCAGTAAACAAACCCCCCAAATAACTACTTTTTTTTTTTAATTCCACATTTAGGATTTCCACTTTAGATTACACAAGCCTTGACAAATTGCAATATTGCACTCCTCTCAAATGGACAAATCAATAGTTGTCAAGGACTCAACAAGTCTAAATGCACAGTAACCTTTTTGTTGAGGCTTATATCAAATAACTCAGCTTAAGAGCCTTCATTTCAAACTCAAAAACTGTTTGCTGTACCTAGGCTTTTCAAAATGTATAGCATCCATCATGTGGCACATTGACTGAGTTGAGTAAGAAAATGTTGCCAGAGAATTAGGAAGCTTCTCAGTTTCAAGCACAATCACAAACTGAGAAAAAGATTTTAAGGCTCACAATGTCATTTTTGTGATTTCCAATTTGAAGTTTTCCACAGTATAATGTATACAAGCATATGCCTGCATACAGTGCATATATAATTCTGGACAAATGCATCTTTTGACAGCATTACAATAATTCTTCTGTGCAGCTGACAGATTCTTTTCAAATAGAAATGTAGCATCTTTTAATTGAATTGGCAGTGGAGAGATTCTAATTTCTTTTGTCATCTAAATCACTCCATTTAGCTAGAACTTTTATTGCCACTTCAGAACATCTGGTCCAATTAAAGGTTAGCTATGTCCCCCTCATTTGAATAGGAGAAAAAGGTTAATTTTAACAGCCCCTAGGCAAAAATCTGTTCTGTCTTGGATTTGAGAAGCCTTCATGTTCTAAAGATGGCCTTGATAATTGATAGCAATATGTGGTTTAGAAACTAACCAACATTTTATATGTAGCAGCAAATTCTTACATACACCAACACGATAACGTGTTACAAAGCATGAAAAATCATGATGTGCTATTATGATGTGCTAAGCAGGATTGGAATAAAAGTGACTCTGGCTGATTGGAACACTGTTTGGAAACAGATGCCCTTAAGGAAAGATAGAAGAAATAGCAGAATATCAAATGAAAATCCCCAATGTGAAAGTAAAGAGAATAAGATTCAAAAATAGGAACAATCATTCTCTTTTTTTCCCTGATGGAAGTCTATGAGTCTATATGAACAGTATAAATCATGTTGTACCAGAGTACTAAGGACAAAGTTGAATGTAAGTCCTCTGAGACACAGGCTTTCCAGGAAATCCTGGAGGGAAGATTAATATATTTGACAGAGGAGGAAATGGGAAGAATGGTTCAAAGAATTGAAATTTTTGCTAGAATATTGCTTGGTATTCTCTGAATATTAAATGATAGCATCTATAATATTGGAATTATTTGGTAGCATTTCAATCCCATTTGATTATTAACTTATTCAAACTATTTTCAATAAAATAAACATTTATTCTCTGCTGTGGGATGTCTTTCTGTATGCTGTGAATATGTATTGCTCTGATTAGTTGATAAATAAAGCTGTTTGGCCTATGGCAAGGCAGCTTAGAGGCAGGTGGGAAATCCAAAAGGAAGAAAAAGCAGGGAGATGCTACGAGCCACCAGGCAAGAGAAGCAAAATGTGAAAATACCAGTAAGCCATGGCCACGTAGCAATTTATAGATTAATAGAAATGGGTTAATTTAAGATATAAGAGCTATTTAGGGAGAAGCTTGAGCCATAGGCCATCCAGTTAGTAATTGATATAATCCTCTGTGTGTTTACTTGGGTCTGAGCAGTTGTAGGACTGGGCAGGACACAGGAAAACTGGCTACATTTGGCACCCAGATGTGGTAGCAAGAATCTCCACCAAAAACCTGAGAAAGCTTTAAAAAAAAAAAGATTCTACAATGGAGCTAAAAACACCTTCCTAAATGTGTCGCTCAGGCAAGCCATGAGCTACACTATGGGGATTGTGGCAAGTGAGCTTGAGCTAAGCAGCATGACAGATTCATGCAGTGATACACAGAGCTGTCTCCAAGCCATGTAGAGTGATGCATGGTGGATTTAGCTTTTGCTAGTACAGATTAAAAAAGAAAAGGTTTCTGGGCAACATGCTGCTTCTTAGAGACATAGACACACTGCTTTCCACAGTTGGAGGTAGGTGTACCTCTGCCATATTGGGAAGCCGAGGTGGGTGGAGTCAGCAGCCAAGGCTGCTGCATTGGTCCTAGCTACACAGTTTATCAGTTTAAAATCTCTCTTTGTAAGAGATGGATTATAGATTCACAGTGAGACAGACTCAGATGGAATAAAACTCTAAATGGTTTTCAGTGTGTGTAAAAATGTACATAGGCTTGGAAGAGAGAGGAGAAGGATAGACAGTTATATAAATAATAGTTTTAAAACTAAAGTCTTTTAAAGAGACAGTAAAAATAATATAAAAAATAAGCCATGAAAAGATGGAAATCACACACAGAGTCTGGATTATATTGTCTTTGGGATTTTTAACTGCAGAAAGACATTTGATTTTAAAGGCTGCTGAGTTAAACCAATATATATATTTTAAAGGTATCTTGACTTCAAAATTTATGTCTAAGGATACNTTGCTTTGGAAAAGAGGTTCTGCTTTTGTTTCCACAGAAGATGAGAACCTGTGGATTGCTTCCAGGCTAATATCGTTTGATCAGCCAAGATCCCCTGAAAGGTCTCCAGTGACACTATGGCCCAGGTGATCCAACATTCAGAATGGCTTCAAGGCAACTAGCTCAGACAATGCAGCCTCACAGACTATTCCAGTCAAGACTTGACCATAATTCTTAATTTTCTCAAGATCCCCATAAGATTGCCAGTACCCCCACCCATCAGGAAGTAGTATGAGAAGCTATGACCAAATTCCCAAAATATTGTTTATAAATATTTATTTTTATTTAAAGGGGGTTGATTATAAATTCAATCTCTTTCTAAAAAAGAAAAAGGGGATATTATAGATATGATAGGACAAAGAGTAACAATTTGTTTAAAATGTTTTATATTGGTATAGATTTCAGTTTATTACAAATTTAAAGTTAATTTTGTTATATTGTATGTGTAGTTCTACTCTTGTTTAAGGTATTATTTTTGTACATCTCATTTGAAATTGCAATGTATAATTAGGAAATATAGATTAATAATTTTTCATCCATGATAATCAAACTTATAGTCATGTTA
This sequence comes from Neotoma lepida, assembly GCA_001675575.1. NCBI lineage: Eukaryota > Metazoa > Chordata > Mammalia > Rodentia > Cricetidae > Neotoma > Neotoma lepida. The sequence continues at coordinate 43,957 of LZPO01068923.1, forward strand.
GTAAGTTTTTAAGGTATACATAGATATAATTCAATTAGGTAGGTAATCTTCAAACACTTCAAAGACCTACAGAATATGGCATTTAAAGTGTTTTAAAAACTTAGACTTTCTGGACAGTGAGACACATCTGCTCCTGGCAGCACTGATTTACTTCAAAGAGAAAGATGGGCATTGAAGACACTCTATATGGAGTTTATCTTCTTGGCAAAAATAGCTATTTGGGCAAGAAACTGCTCTTGCCTGGACTGCTGATAATATGTTATATAAACTGGACATGCAGGAACTATGGAAAAATGACCAGTGAATTTACCAAAATAAGGTGAAATGGTCCATAAAGTTCCTGCTTCACAGGAGAGACTGCCAAATATTCTACAGGACACAGGAAGAAGTGATTAAAATCTCTAGACCTATTGGCTGAAAATGGATGCCCCAATGTTACAGAGGAACTATGGGTGACTGTCCAGGCAGGCAGCTGTCTCTATCATTTCTAGAATTTTGGAAGTTGCTTACAATGTATTTCCTGTATACTTAGGTAATATTATATCCTTCTGAGGTCTTTGATGTAGTTGAAGACTAGATAGTTATAATTATAATTTTTCTTAGTCATGATAAAAGATAAATTAGATACGAAACTTTAGACTCACAAATATAGAATAGATAGTATATTTTCTTTAATTTTGCCAAATACAAATAGACTAGATATTGTAACTGTAATTCTTGCTTGATAACTGTTTTGTTCTATGTAATTTTGCTATGTTAAAGTTAAAATCTTCCTTTTTGATTAGATAGAAAAAGGGAAGTGCTGTGTCATGTCTTTGTTTATGCTGTGAATATGTGTTGCTGTGATTGGTTGATAAATAAAGTTGTTCAGCCTATGACAAGGCAGCTTAGAGGCAAGCAAGAAATCCAGGAGAGATACAGGAAGAAGAAAGGCAGTGGCAGAGAGATGCCATCTTGCAGCCCAGGGAGCAGCATGTAATGGCACACAGGTAAAGCCACAGAATACGTGGTGACATATAGATTAATAGAAATGGGCTGAGTTTAGTTATAAGTGCTAGCTAGCAAGAAGCTTGAGCCATAGGCCATGGCCATAAGTTTGTAAATAATATTAAGCCTCTGAGTGATTATTTTATAAGCAGCTGTGGGACATGGGTAGGAGATATTCATCCTGACTGCACGGCCAGGCAGTACCAGAGAAACCTTCAGACTACAATTTTCATGATATGGAAGAGCAACAACTCCTGTGCCACATTTCAAGTATTGTAGTAGTGATGACCAAGGGGGGTAATTACTTCACACTGTAATCACTTGTGTTGACAACTTATCAACTCATACCAAAGACACCTTCAGGATAGTAAATATAACCAGTACAGTCAAGTTTTGTACCTGTTGGCTGTTCAATTACTGGTCACCTCAAGAAATAATGGTTCTTATTCACATAGAAACTTACAGATTCAAAGTCCCTCCATGTAGGCTGTGTCAAAGTCTTGCCATAAACTACATATGTGTACTGTAATAAAAGCCTTCATATTTTACATATAAGGCAAGTTATTAAAAATCTCCTTGATAGTTTATCCTTGACCAAAAATAGTGACCATGATATTTATCTGTCACCCACACATAAAAGTTGCATTGCAAAGAGGCAACTGCTTCTGTTCCTATCCAACACCTCTCATTAATCATGAAGGAGGATTGAACAGGCAGCTTCATGTTATTACAAATCATTCACCATTGCATTTGTTTCTTCTGACTATGATTGATTTGACAGAAACATCTTTTTATAGAAAGAAAATGAGAGGGCTGTTTTTAGATTTGTGCTCACAAATAGAATCAAACAATTACAAAATTACTTTGGAATTGTGCTTGTTTGTAGTGCATTCTTTATTGTCTCAATCTAGCACATACTCATGAAATTTTGTTGTTATAGCCACCCTCCAAAATGTCTTTGATATTGAAAATACTAATATCAATTATGTGTATCTACATCACATTGGGACATCCTTCTTTTATTTAAAATATTAACTTCCCTCATGATTTCTCTCTTACTTTGCTATTTGACTTCCACAGATATAATTTTTTTTTCTTTTTTTTTTTCCAGACAGGGTTTCTCTGTGTAGCTTTGCGCCTTTCCTGGAACTCCCTCGGTCCTCGAACTCACAAAGATCCGCCTGCCTCTGCCTCCCGAGTGCTGGGATTAAAGGTGTGCGCCACCATCGCCCGGCCCACAGATATAATTCTAAACATAATAATTGTAAAAACAATATAAAATCTCATAACAATTTAATGACTTCTAAATAGCCATTATTATTATTCTCTCTCTTTCCCTCTTTCTCTCTTTCTGTGTGTACGTTTGTGTGTGTGTGTGTGTGTGTGTGTGTGTGTGTGTGAGTGTGAGTGTGAGTGAGAGAGAGAAGAGAAAGAGAGAAACAGGGTGAGAGAGAGAAAATTTAAATACTATCCTACCATGCACTTAGGTGAAAATAGAAGATTTTACTTTGAAACTCTATAGTAAAATCTAAAAGTAACTCAACAGAAGCCTTTGGAAGGACATTGTATAATCTCAGGATCATACAACGTAGAGACTGTGACTTCAAGTTATAACATAAATAAATTCTGAATTATCAAAATTATAATCAGTTTTAATTGATGCAATGTTCTTTTAATGTAAAAGAATAGGTACGTTACCAAAGATGGCCATTAATCCAAAGGAAACAATTAAAAATGTAAAAGCCATAGAAGACACAGAAAGATAAATTAAAAGTCTAAGGATGAGAGGAAAGGAAAAAATGTTAGATTACTTTAAAAGAAGAGTGCATACTCTAATTTGTCTTTGTATGTGACCCAATCTCTTTCAAGTTTTTCATGAATGTGACAATGAAGTCATTCAATAACATTTTATTTAAAGTTTCAATATTCTCTATCTTGACATTCAGCATTCCACATCTCTTATTCTGCTTCTGTTTTCTTCATCAGGACGAATTATTTCTAACATAATATATATTTTATTGATACTTTACATATATTTATCTTTGATGTGAATGTATACCCTACTAGACAGAGTACAAGGATCTCTGTCTATTTTTAAGACTTAAAGACAGAGGAGAGGGTAGTATCATATATACATGTGCACAAAATTAATTCAGTACCTGTTAATGCCAAAAGATAGCCTCAAATCCCCTGAAATTGGAATTACAGACAATTTTTAGCTGTCTTATGTGGGTACTGAGAAAAGAACCCAGGTCCTCAGAAAGAATGTGCTCTTAACCAATGATCCATCTAACCAGCTTCCAAGATCTCTCTCTCTCTTTCTTTTTTAATTGTATACTCATTGTTTACAGAAGGGTGTCTACTATGCAGTTTGTATTCAGCTCAAGAGCATATATACATGGTTTATAAATATTAATAGAATGTCAACTTTAAAATCAGATGAAAATGATCATAACATGTTGAACATATACTCACATGGATATAACACTGAAAGAACAAAAGCCCTACTGAGAATGTGAAACAACAGAAATTTCATTCACTTCTGATGAGAATGTAAAATGACAAACCCAGTTTTGAAAAGAGTTTGATGGCTTATTAAAAAAAATCATTTATTACATGATCAATTCTTCAACTTTTGCTGGTATTTTTCAAAAAACCTGCCAACCTTCATGCATAATTGACAAAGCTTAGGAACAATCAGTAGGTGAATGTATAAGAAACTGTAAAACAATGAACTGTCAAGCCACGAAGCGTAGAAGAATTGAAAATATGTGAAATTAATGGGAAATGCAATCTATAAAGAACATATCCTTTTTATTTTAATTATATGGCATTCTTGAAAAGGAGAAATTATGAAGGCAGTAGAACCATCAGTGGTGCTAGGAATTTTAGAGTGTATGTTTGTAAAGTTGTGACTACATATCACACATTTGTCCAAACTCAAGAATAAGAGTCAACTGCATGCTTTGGGTGATAATGATGTGTCAAGGAATGTTCATCAATTTTAACAAATGTGCCACTGTGGTAGAGAAAATTGATAATATTGGAAGTTGTGCATGTAAAGAGCAATTGGCATGGGAAATCTTCATATCTCTGTTGCAATTTATTTGTGAAATTAAGATGCTTTAAATTATGAAATTTTTTAAAAAGTACATTAGGAAAGTCCAGTAGGCTATTTGAAGTTACTCCTTTCTTGTGGCTCTTATCTTCAAAAATGCAAAAACTACCTCTGTAAGATTAATTATGAGGTAATTAATGGCCATATGACCATATGAAATTTGCAGGCAAATGGATGGAACTAGAAAATGTCATCCTGAGTGAGGTAACCCAGACTCAGAAGGACAAACATGGTATGTACTCACTCATAGGTGGATACTAGATGTAAAGCAAGAGATAGCCAGACTGCAACCTACAGCTACAGGGAGGCTACCTAGCAGGAAGGACCCTAGGATGACTGTGGCATAAAATAAGTTTTGGTTTTGCCCAATCACTGGACATAGTTTAGTGAAAGATTTCACTGTTAGGATAAGAATTTGTAACCTGTATTTATGTTCAAGATATCTGTATATTATTTCTCCTACAGTTGTACATCAAATGTTTTAATTAAAAAAAAGGAAAAAAAAAGATTAATTACGAGGCCAACCCAAATAGTTTATATAGCAATAAAGATAGTCTTATTTCAGGGACAACTTACGGAATGAGGGAGAGAGCAGATACAGCAACAGAGAGGGAGAGTGACACAATCCAGTGGAGGACTCTGGCTCAGTCTTCAGTCTGGCTTCCAAGACTGTGAGTGATCCAGAAGCAGAAAGAGAAGGGGCCAGTCACTTAGGCACCTCAAGTCCTAGGGGGCTTCCCCTGAGCCACATCCTACGGGGAGGTCTTAGGCAGGTGTTGTAGTTACCTGTAGTCACTGTAGGGGGCAGTCCCATGGCCAAAAGCCGAAACAGCTATCCACTACATACCTCCACCATTATTGAGGAGAAAATATTCCTTGTATATCCTCAACAGCAGTATTCTCCCATCTTCATTGAAAATCACTAATCTATACTTTTTAGCTGCATTTGCACAATTCTCCAGTCATTGATATATTAGACATGGATACACAGGGGTGAGCACTTAGACAATTTGACTCAATTTCAAAGCAGCACAGGTTAACGCATGGTTGCAAAATCAATCTGTGCTTTAAAACTTTGTGCAGTAAGATAAGCAACAATTTGATGAATTTACAACATAGACAAGCAATCAAGAATTTTCATCACCCTCTTGCTTTTCTGTTCTTTTTTTATTTTCAAGCACTGTTTTTACTGATATGAATTAGTCAGAAAATTATCTCATTTCTACCTTACTTTATGAATAATTTTAGATATTCCTAATCAGAGCCATTACTATAAATATCATGAAGAGCAATGTTTCTTAGGCAATGATTATCCAGTAAGCCTGATTTCATTGAAGAAAATCAAAGAAAAATAAATAAAAATAGACACATAGATGCTAACTCACAGGTAGAAATTCACCGAACACTCCTTTTTGCACTTCCTTTAAGACTTATGAGTTTGAACATTAGCATTGCAAATACACATACATTGTTTTCAATTTAGTTCTAAGAAATACTTTGTCTAATGTCTTTGGCAAGCAAGCAATTCATCATTGGAAATACAGGTACATGCTGTTTGGGAATTAGTAGACACTCATCCTCACCCTTTTTTCCTGTCCCTGAAGAAAATCTCAAATTTCATCTGCAATCTCATTACCTAATAATGATCAGCTTCCTTCCCTGTCTTCAGCTTAATATGGAAGATTTCAATGACATACAATACTGAAATCTGAGAAGTAAATCTACAGTTGTGAACAGCTTGCTTTTATGGAAATATGTCAAACTGAATATATTAAAATGATAAGTTTCACATCACCTAGTCACAACATTTTTCACATTGATTTCTGACAAATATACATTTAATTAAAATATCTCATACAATATTGTAATTTTTATAAACATTACAACTTCTATAGACAAGTTAAACTAATTGTCCCAGTGGCCATATACTCAGAGAAAATTTCCATGTTCTCTACAGTTTTTACTATTAAAATAGGCAATGGGCCTTAATGAGCAGGCTCAGATAATCGGACCCTAGATCCTCTGATATATTTCAATATTCTCAGCCAACAAATAGAGTTTCCAAGCTGTTCACCCTCTGTACTAGAATGTGAAATACCCATTTAGTGATTAATTCTTTAATTTAGGGAATATAAGGAAGGCAGTCTTTATCTCATACTTGCAAAAATTCATTCAAATGTTAACTCATAGTAATTAGGAGAGAAATACCTGCACAGAAATGCAAGTTGTTCTTTACTTAGATCAGAACATATTTGGATTCTGTATGTTTGTGTCCTTTATTCATCCACTTCCTTGGCCATTTCTTCTTGTATCATTTTCTAGGAGCTGCTTCCACTTCAGGACTATATCTCTTTTCTTTTTAGGTCACAACTGATTGATCTAATGCTATTTCAACATATAGTTTCATTTTTCTTTTGTTGTTTCCAAAAGTTCTTCTCCTATCCAACTATAGGAAAGAAAGTTACAAAGTTACAGAGCTTGCAGATGTTTAGTATTATAATTTACTACTTTATCCCCTAAATCACACTTAAGAGAGGACCTCTTTAAGGATCATCTTACAGCAATTTCTAAAGTTGTATATGAAGTGTCCAAATATGAGGTATGTCCAAATTTATGACATTGCTATATGACATTGTAATGTAAGAATACATGGAGGTTTCTTCATATCTATCCTTCTGACACATGTGGATTATGAACCATAGTTTGGACATGCCTGGCCATAATAATAAGAAGTTACAGAGACCATTTAGATGATAAAAGACAGTGACTATCAGTATATGGATGTCTTTATACTCTGTTTCCTATAATCCACCCTCCTGTCCAATAAGGACCTCCTGACCAGCAAAGAGTTATGTAAAACCTTATTTCTTAAAGTATATTTTGGACCAACAATGATATGACTTAGAAGCTTCTTAAAATTTCAAAATTGAAATAAATGTGTTTCTACATGCCTGTACATCCAGTGCTTTTGTAGGCTGCCAACCTGATCTATGATAGCAGAACTCTGTCCCAACAAATGAAAAAACTGAGTCTCTATTCCACCAATATACAGCTAGTCAAAAAATATATTTTAACAGCACCTATTATGTTTTTATACATGCTAAAATTTTAGTATGAAAATAGGGGTCTGTTAGTTACTGTCTTCATCAAAAATTTTAAACATCCTTAATTCAAGCATCTTTCCAATTCCACCACAAGGTCATGTGGGTCATTAGAGCAGGCACTTTTCCTTATGATTTATCCTGCTCCCCTTCCTATCTGACAAACTACTCTCACATGTGTGATCACATGAAGAAAATAGAAAAATATACTTGATTGAATTCAACACCAATAAAATATCTATTAAAAGTTTCCCCATATATATTTAGATTATATCTCTAATATGATGAACTTCCTACTAATTAATTCCTACCCCTAGGTGTAGTTATGCTTCTTTCATGTCTTAACATTTTTTTTAACAATTGAATCAAAGAGTTTCAATTAATCTTGTTGAGATCTTATTATGAAATTTATATATCAATATTTATCATCATAGAAACATTAGGACACAGTAAGGTACCTTGAGATATACAATTAACTTTTACTCACTAATAATAAGAATTAAGATGATTTCTTTCATTTCTTTTTTTGGTTTTTCGAGACAGGGTTTCTCTGTGTAGCTTTGGCGCCTTTCCTGGAACTCCTGGGTAGCCCAGGCAGGCCTCAAACTCACAGAAATCCACCTGCCTCTGCCTCCCAAGTGAGTACTGGGATTAAAGGTGTGTGCCACCACCGCCCAGCTTTAAGATGATTTCTTAATCATAATCACAACCTTTATATAACTATAGATGCTTGACTTTGTATGTTGGAATAGTTTTGCACACAATTTTATTGATATTATGATTATGATTTAATTCAATTAATAATATACCTCATTAAAGATAATATATATTAGTTAATATTTCTATATACATATCTTATACCACATAACTTTTAGTATACACCTGTGTAACCAATTCAATTTTCTGTTCCACTGCTATTACACTTGGTTATGACACTTGCACTGTCCATTATATGTGAGCCAGATTGATGTGTACCACAGTAAAGAATATTGCTCAATAGAAGTTTCAAGTTTCTGCTAATTCACTTGCTCTTTCTTCTGATGAGGGAAGGGCATATCCCAGATGATGTTAGCTCATTGTAGCATACATGATACAGTCATAACATAAAACAAAAACAAAAATGCACAAAACAGTTTATTTGACCTGAAACTAACACACAAAAAGAAGGAAGAATAAGTCCTTGCTTATATAAACCCTCTAATTTTTGAGTTATTACCTAAATAATAATAATGTCACAATTTATTTTGAAATAACCACCAATTTTATTTAATATGTAGCATTTCTGTTTGTGTCATGCAACATAAAATGATGACTCAAACTCATACTTTCAGGTATTCACAAGCTTCAGTGTGGGCAGGAGAATATAGCAAATGTAATGATATTGAAATACTATGTAACATTTGCTATAGAAAATTTCCTTGTTGATTTCTTACAATACACAATAAATTTGGGGGAGACTAATGTCTTAGTTTCTTCTTCAATTTCTCTGAAAAAACACAATCTGTTTAAATGAGGAAAAACTTATTTTGATTCATGTTTTGAAGCTATTGTCTGTCATGATGAGGTAGCAGTGGCAGGAGATTGAAGTTTCTGGTCATGCTGCATTGTGGTGATTATATTATGTCCCCCAAAATATTGTGTACCCTAATAAAACTTATTTGGGGTCAGAGAACAGAACAGCCACTAGATTAAACATAGAGGTTAGGCAGTGGTAGCACA
>LZPO01068923.1:53136-73834 GCA_001675575.1 Neotoma lepida
GACTCAGAAGCCTGCAGTCTGAGGAAACAAGATCAGCTGAGGAGTTGGCAAGGTGAGGTTGGCTGTGGCTTGTTCTGTCTCTCTGATCATTCAGATTTTACCTCAATACCTGGCCTGGTGTTTTCAATTAATAAGACCGTTTAAGATTCGCCCTACACTGCATCCCATTTGAGAAGTGGAGAGTGAGTAATGCTTGTGCTCAGCTCCCTTTCACCTTTTTTTAATCCTTCATATCCAGTTCATCATCCCAGCCAAGGAAATGCCTCTCATCATATGTGGGTCTTTCCATCTCAATTAATCTAATAAGTAATCCCACACATTCAAACTTAAAGGCCCATCTCTCCAGGTGTCTCTACATCTCATCAAACTGACAATTGAGATTAACCATCAAGCCTATGCACTGTGAGCACATTCTAGTAGCTAAATGTGCTCTTTAGCCATGAAAGGGCCTCCAACCAATATGCCGTAAAATGCCAAAGCACACAACACTGCGTTATAATGAATCAGCTCTTTCAACAACTTGGCTGAACTTAGAAGCAGATTTTTTTCCTTCTTGAACTCTCGAAGAGGTGATAAAGTCTATCTGACATTGATTTCAACCTAGGAAATCTAAGAGAAGTGCTAGCTAAGCCAATCCTAGATTTATGAAAACCTCCATCCAAAAATTGTAAAATAGTAAGTGGATGTTTTTAAGTCATTAACATACTGGTAATTTGTTATACAGATATAGAAAATCAATGAATTAAAAATAAAAGTAGTCTTTTTGGAAAATTCAGTGAGTTTCTATAATAAAATATTTAGTTTATGATTCCTATTTTAGGCAGAAAACATGTATTTTATTTATAAATCTGTTGTATATTTTTGTTCCTACAAATTATCCATATCTATAGTAATTTGTATATATTAAAATGTTTATTTGAAACTTTATATCCTATGTTTCTGAATACCTGTCATAGAGTATTCTTTCCACTTCTGTTGGTGAGTTCCTTGTGACATAGAAATTATTTGTTTCCTCTTAGTCCTTATAATTTTTACTGTAACATATCATATCAATTTCCAAAATTGCTATTTAAGCAATAGAAGTGGTTTCTTGTATCACCTACTAAGGTGCTATCACTTTTATCAAACTTTTTCTATTATAAGTGGAAAAAAACAGTGCATCATGTAAAAATTTCATTTAACCTATTATTAGTGACTTAAACATATTAATAAATATTTAATGACTTTCAACATTTTGTACTCATTTTCACATGAGTACTCTATTTGTATCATTTCCACCTTTCTGTCTCAGTCTTCAACTTCTTCATTGCTCCTCCAGTTCTCAAATCCATGGCTGACACACACACACACACACACACACACAGAGCCTACTTAGCGCATTTATTGCTGTTTGTATGCACATGGTTTAGGGTTGACCACTTGAGTTTAGATAACATATCAAGGAGCTTTTCTCTACAGCAAAGTTATTATCCCTTTCTCAGCAGCAAGTGATTCCCTATAGGTCTTCTCCTAGGGATAGGACATTATGAAATTTTCCCCATCCACATTGGCATGTCTACTAGTGTTGTTATTTTGCAGGGCTTGTTTAGGCAACAATAGTGTGGATATGTTAGGGATAGACCTTCTCTATCATATATACATAATATCTTACAGCAGGAGCCCTAATCCTTTAGATCTTCCAATTATTCAATCTATTCCACAATGTTCTCTTAATCTTAGTAATGTAGGAGTTGCATTGTAAATGTAACAATTGGGCTGGGTACACCATGGTAACAAAATCTCTACATTTTGATCAGTTGTGAATTGACCTGGACAAATTGGTCATTTTTGATGATGAGGTCCTAAGTGGGAGATGGAGAGGAAATAAGAAATATAGAGAAGATAGAATATATAAAAGATAAAACCTAGGGTTGAGAAATCTTTCAGAAGTTTTGTCTTATGTCAAGCAAACTCATTAAAAAGTACACCATCTCATATATTATCTCCAGGGGAGAAATGGGACAAAGTCAGCAGAAACTATCATACAATGGGATGATGTCAGCAGGAAACTAATCAAACAATGTTGCACAGAGGGAACACGGGATATCTTAAGGTCTTCACAGGCCAGCACATAGTGGACTTGGCACTGATTACCATAGCCCTGTACAGTAGGAGTAGTTGTCTTCTCAAGATCTGAATCCACAGCTCTCCCAAGCTGATGTCAGGCCATTAAGGACCCTGCCAAGCATGTTCCTGATGTGTGAAGGAGCTATGTTTCTTCTCTATACATCAAGATTTCTGGGAATGCTTTATTCAGTCTGATACTCAAACCTAGGCCTCTAGAGTAACCCTTGTCTATCTCAAAAAGACATTTCTTTGATGAAGGTTGAGAGCTACACTTACCGATGGACTATACATTTAGAATACAGGTAGAAATTACATTGATTTAGGAAGATCACAGTTTTAGGCTATCCTCTGTAAATGGAAGTTTTTCTGTCCTGCCTTGTCCTGCAGCCATTTTTAAATAATCACTCGGAGGCTTATTATTAATTACAGAATGTTTGGCCTATAGTTCAGGCTTAGTACTAACTAACTCTTACATTTAAATTAACTCATTTCTATTAATCTATGAATTGCCACTTGGCCCATGGCATACCAGTTCTCTGACATCTTGTTCCTTGGATGGTTGGATTCGGTCTCCCTCAACTCTACCCTTTTTCTCCTTATCTCCATTTGGCTTTCCCACCCAGCCTGATTCTGCTTGGCCATAGGCCAAATCAGCTTTTATTATCAACCAAGGAGAGCAACATATATTCGCAGTGTACAGAGGAGTCCTCCCACAGCAATTCTCCAGGTTCTAAAACGTCTCCAGTCATGATGGATACTTGGCTAGGCTTTCACAGATCATGGATTCCTCCTATTAGTGAACTTTGAGTCCAATTAGATGGCTTTTGGTTACCTCCAAGATATAAATGCCACTATTGCACCCTTGGGGATATCTTGCCATGTTGGCCATCATTGTGATTTATAAACTTTACAGATATGTAGTATTCTTAATTGTTTTTCTCCCTTGGAAGATTACACAGCACCTTCTGATACTATGAGAGGCAGTCCTCAGTGAGCTGGTGTCCATGTCAGTTACAGTTTGATTTTTTTTTCAGGTCCTGGAAGGCACAGACCTTTTATTTCATTGGTACATTCACAATATTTACAGCAGTGACTGGCATAGTATCATATGAATGTATATTTGTTAATTAAATAATTAAATTTTAGTCACTATTCTTTCATGGTGGTTTCATGAAATGCTATCAATGGATATTAACATTGACAGGGATACCTTTCATTTTTTTCATCATTTATAATTTCTACTTAGTCACTTATTTCTCATCTTTCCCACTTCTTATTCAATTTGCATAACAAATACATGAGCTATGCCTTGCTACAAAGAAGCACACACAATCCTAAGACAGGATGCCCTAATATTAAGATAAGAAATTTACATATTTTCCCAATTGAGGAGGACCTGCAAACAAAGGCCAGGACATTAGTGAAGAGTATAGATCCTAGATCCTCATCATTTTTATCTATATTATTTGAAAAGCTTCATAATGTACATATAGGCTTTCCATTTCAATATTTGCCCTATTGATAGCTCAATCTTCCTACTGCACAAATAAAATTAGGCCTATCTTGCATAAAATTTAACAGGATCCTCTTATTCTTATTGTTACATAGAAATACAACCTGATGAGTCCATTTAGTGTTGCTCCTATGTATTTGAGAGAGAATGAGAGGGATAGGGAAGGAGTTGGAAGGGGAGAGATTGGGGTAGAAATGATATTCATATATGAAACTCTCAAAAAATTGCAGAGAAACAAAAACATTTAGTGTATTACTCTATGCTTATTGGTAATGATAAATTTCCTAGTATATTAGCTTAAATATTAAACCCAATAATGGTCAGGTTTGTGCATGAAACTCACAAAACATATAGCCTATTGCTATTTCCCTTGGTTGCTTTCAGAGGTGGAAGGTGAGAGGTAAGTTTCTATTGCTGAAGTCATAATACACTTAAGACATAGGGCTCAGAAGCTCCTGAACTGGAAATAACCTGATTGCCTCTACCAGAGGACCAGTTTTCATGATACTAGAAGGCACCATGTATGTTTCAAAAGTAGAGAAGCATCAAACAGTCCTACACAGCTGTGATGTATATAAGCTACAGCAATGACCAATACAGCACAATAACATTAAGAGGCAATAGTGCCATGCATACATTGGTGGTAAACAGCAGTCTCTAAGTGGACTTGAGACCTATTCAAACAAGAAGAAAGCCATTTTTGGTACTGGAAACCTAGCCAACTAATCAGGGCTAATTAAGCCATAGACATCATAGGAAAATCTACAACCACAACTTTATTAAACCATATTATTCCCTAAGTACATCCTAAACAACTGTCCTTATACCTACAGATAAGTATAGTCTTGTAGCATGAATCCTAATTGGTCTTAACAAAAACCCAGTGTCAGATACCAGGGTGAAAGCTGAAAGATCAGAGAAGCAGATCAGCCAGCCACTAGAAAAACTTCTTACCTCTAGGAATCCTTAGATTGAAAGTGCTCCAGCTCCTGTCTCCTCCTGCCTTTTATTCCTCTCTCTGCCCAGCCATATCACTTCCTGTCTCCACCTCCCTAGTGCTGGAACTAAAGGCATGAGATCCTGAGTGCTGGGATCAAAGATGTTTGTTACCACTGCCTGGCTCTGTTTATCTTTTAGACTGGATCAATCTTTTGTGGCCCAGGGTGGCCTTGAACTCACAGAGATCGGTATGCCTCTGCTTCCTGAGTTCTGGGATTAAAAGTGTGTGCCACCACTGCCTGGCGTCTGTGGCTAACTAGTGGCTTAGCTCTGCTCTCTGTTCTTCAGGCAAGCTGTGCTAGATCACAAAAAAATATCATCACCACATAGTCCTCTTCTTTCATCAAAGAAACACCTCCTTGTAACTGATGGAAACAACTATAGAAAAGCAGAACCAATCAAAATGCAAACTTGTGGAGCCCAGTTCTATGGGTACATCTATAAAACACAAGCTCACCCAAGGTTCAGGTAATAATGTGGAAGAGGGATTAGAAAGACTGTAAGAGCCAGAGGAACAGGGAGTTTGCTATATAATTTTGTCTCCTAGAAATGTGAGATGCTACATCCATGAAGTCACACCAGCACAGCTGTCTAAATATGATCTGCAAAAAGACAATACCAATAGAAATACCAAAGTGGACAGAGGAAAGCCTATGAGGTCTCATCATTACACAAAGAACTATAGAAACGCTAAGAGTAGGAGAAACAGTCTTCTCTGAGGAAGAGCATGTCAATTTGTTATCCAATACTAAGTGATCAGCCCTGAAAACATACATACAAGTAATATGCAGACTGAGCAGGTTATACTCAGAATACATACATATATATATATGAATAAAATTATTAAAGAAGAGGACATATTTTTTTTTAAAAAGAGCAAAGAAAGGATATATAAGAGGGTTTGGAATGATGGAAGGGAAGGGAAAATATATTATAATTTCAAAAATAAAAGAGAAAATACAAGAATAAAAATATGAAATCAGAAAAATAATATACAAGTAAAAGACAAGTAAGTCCAAAAAAATCAATATTAGCAAAAAAAGTCTACAAAATACCATTGATTATTTTTTTGTTCTGGCCATCTACAAACTAGGCATGGGTCCTACACTTAAGTGTAGTTAATATATCCAATAAGACTCCATTGAAAGAAAGGGCATGGAGGAAGATCTTAGAGGAATTGGGGGAATAGTAAACTTTGATTAGAATATATCATATAAAAAGTTTTTTTTTCAATTAAAATAAAAAATAAATCTATTATTTGCTTACAAAATAACTTTTAAGAACATGAAGGTGGGAGGAGCTGGGGATGTGAAGGTTGATATAGGATCAGTAAAGGGAAGGAGTGGTGGATAAATACGATGAAAATACATTGTATGCATGTATGAAACTTTCAAAAAATTAATAAAAATACCATAACGCTGTTGGATGTCTTTCTGTATGCTGTGAACATGTGTTGCTCTGATTGGTTAATAAATAAAGATGCATTGGCCTATGGTGAGGCAGCTTAGAGGCAGGCAGGAAATCCAAACAATATAGGGAGAGAAGGAAGGAGAGGAGGGGAAGATGCCAGCCGCTGCTGAAGGAGCAGCAAGATGCCAGCAGACCAGTAATGTCACAGCAGCGTGGCAACTTATGGATTAATAGAAATAGGTTAAGTTATAAGAGCTAGCTAAAAGAAGCCTGCCATAGGCCATATAATTGGTAACTAATATTAAGCCTCTGAATGATTATCTTATATGCAGCTGAGGGACCCCAGGCTGGGCGGGACCAGAGAAACTTACCGCTACACTATAAAGTTACTTTACTCTTGGAAATATACCCAGAAAACACAACACTCTACTATAGACATATTTACACCTCCATACTTGTTGCTGCTGTAGTCACCACAGCAAGTAAATGAAATCAATATAGCTCTCCATCAATGGATGAATGGATAATGAAAATCTGGTACATATAAAATGAGGTATTATTCAACTTTAAAAAAGTGAAGTCATTAAATTTGAAAGAGTATTAATGGTCTTAGAGTCCATCATATGAAGCAAGACCAATAAATCTCATGAAGAAAAATTCCCCACATATTCTTCTGTAGGTGGAAGTTTCTGTCCTGCCCACCATTTTCCAAATAACTGACACAGAGTCTTAATATTAATTATAAATTCTCGGCTGACAGCTCAGGCTTATTACTAACTAGCTCTTACAATTTACATTAACCCATTTCTATTAATCTACATTCTGCCATGTGACTTTTACCTCTATCCCATTTTGTGTGTCTGAATCATTATGCATCTGACTGGAGACTTCTCTCTCTCTGCCCTCCTTCTTCCCAGCCTCCTGTGTGTCTGGCTGTCCTACCTATACTTTCTGTCTAGCTTTTTATTAAACCAATCCAAGCAACAAATCTTCACTGTGTGCAAAAGGATTATTCTACAACATTCTTCCTCATATGTATACATGTATGTATGTATATATGTAAAGAAATATATGTATGGTCATAATATAACATGCAGAAAAGAGAACAAGAAAGGGTAATAAAAATAGGCAAAATACAAATGTCATCACATATATAGTATACTTCTTGTAAATCTTTTGAATGATCTCTCAAGGTAAAACACATTTTCAATATACAATAGGTCTTTAATTTGTAGTGTTCACATGTGATCCACGAGGGGGTGTTGCTTTACTTGGAGATCAGAATTTAGTTATGTTTTCATTGTTTACGTATTCCTGTTGACCATAATTTTTGTAGGTACAAACAAAATTAGTATATTTTGTTCTTTTTTAAATTTTTTAAAATTCTTTTTACACACCAACCACAGACCCCCTCTCATCCCTCCTCCAACAAGGTAAGACTTCTCATGGGGGGAACAGCTAAACCTGGTACATTCAACTGAGGCAGGACCAAGCCCCTCCCCTCTTTATCAGGGGTGAGCAAGGTGTCTGACCTTGGTTATTTAAATAATAGAGTGTAAAGATTGTTAGAAGTATGTCTAAAATAGTGATAATTCTTAAAATTTTGGTAATTCCTAAGAATATGATGTGTCTTCCCAGACTCTCAAAGAGTAACTAGCCAAGAATATAAAAACACAGGAAACTTTTTTCACTGTAAATGAATATTGCTAATAATCAAAAATACTTTAAAAAAGAAATAAATGCTCAATATACTATTGGAATTAATATGAATATTATATGAACATGAGGTACTAAATATAGTTAAAAGTTTTGACCAGATGAATAGACAAATTCAACTGCTACATATATACACAGAATGATTTCAGGCATTACCAGTATTTGCATGGTATTGGAAATTTATTTTCTTCATTATATATGTTAATTTTATGACATTTTTATCACAGAGTTATTTAAATTGGGATTTTAGAGAATTAGTCTACATTGAAAATGAATATTGGTGATATTTTTAGAAACAGAGAAGTGACAGTTAAAATAATAGACGTATATTTTCATGTACTCGAGTATAGTCAAAGATGAGAAGATCTCTAAACATGAGATATGGATATTTGCATTTTAGCAGTATACAGAAAAGAGGACCGTAGGAAGAAGACAGAAGGTAAAACAGCCAAAGGGGAATGAATATAAGTATTGCCATAGGTCATGAGAGCCATGTAAAGAAACCATAACTATGAGAAAAAAGTGACATGATTGAAAAGTGAATAATGCAGACAGAGAGGATCTTGGTAGCATAGTCATAGCAGATCTTCCAGAATAAGGTTGATAAGATCATAATTGAAAATAATCAATGAAAATAATAAGAGACGTGTATGTCAGCAGATATGAGTGACTGAAGGAGACTAACTTTACAGGACAGAAGAGATAAGTAAGTTCACTAGTAGATATTTTATGGGCTTCCTGTGAAACTCCCCTGAGTTAACACTTTTAAAAGAGGGCTATAAAGTATCAAGCATTAATTATCAGCATATCATTTTATGTTTTTTAAATTATAGTGGAGCAGTTTTTACCTCAAAAATCAATCTACGTGGATGTAAAATACCCTGTTGCTAATGAACAATTATTACCAAATTAGATCCCAGTAATGCTAATTCAATCTTCTGTATTAAATCATTGTATTTTGGTAGCTGGAGAGATGGTTCAGCAGTTAAGAAGACTGGCTGTTCATGCAGAGGGCCTGGGTTCTGTTTGTATCTCCCACATGGCAGCTCACAACTATTTGTAACTCTAATCCCAGGGGACTGGACACACTCTTACGAAAAATACCAGGCACACATATGGCACACAGACATAGAAGCAGGCAAAACATCCATACACTTAAAATTAAAATAAATAAATCTTTTACTAAATGAAAAAAATCTTTGGAAATAGCAGCAGCAACAAAAAGATTCTAATATTATATATATGTATATATATATATATAATATATATATTATATATATATCTTCTCAACTAGTCTTGTTCTCCTTACAGGGAGAATTAAAGTTAGGTCATATACTTACCATCACTGCCTTACACAAGATCACATATTAAGGACATCTACAATAACTATTTGTTGAATAAATTAGTGAATGATGTAGTGAATATTATTGGAAATATGACTAAAAGGATGAAGACTAGGTAGACACCTTAGTATCATAATGAAGTTTTATAGTGCTTTTATTTTCTGTGATGGTATTGGATGACTGTTGGCATCTTAGACAGCTTGCCAATAAAACCAAAATATGCCTGCACAGTTTTTGTTTGTAATAATCTCAGATGAGCATGCAATAAATAGTGCCACTCCAAATCAATGAAACCTGCCACAGCAAAAATTACACTGCCCTTTCCTTGTATAACACAAAGTAAGTTCAACTAAGCTTTAAGGAAATACACTATTGCATCAAGAAATAATGTCAGACTTCTGATCAAAACATTATACAGTTGCTACTGCTATTTCTACTTGAATTCCTTTTCAAGATGTAAACACTATGAAACATGGAACAGTTGGAATATTGGCTGTGATTTGGGATAATATTGATATGATGGATTTGGCTATGCCCTAGATCTATTGATACAACTAATAAATTTTATCAATTAGTGTTGAAAATAATAACATTTTAACCATTTAAACAAGAGAAACATTCAATTTTCAGAGAGAAAATATTATCAGCATTAATTTTAATAATTTTCAATATATTTATAAGTGGCTGATGCCAAGTAGATTGTTCTTTTCCTCTGTTTTGGCAAATAGTTACTTTATCTCACATGAATACCTAAAAATAATTTAGCCCTAAGCTGGTAGGAAAATTCCATATCCTCTATATGAAAGTGCAAGGTAAGCTGCTACACATTTCCTTTCAACACCAAATTGAAAATCATGGCTGATTTTTCTGTGTATGTCATTTTCAGAGTCAACTCTAACTACCTGTTCCTAGTTTCCTTATGTGTCAATTATTTACCCTAAGGAACAAATCCTGCAGCAGAAAATCCATATTTGCTCTTAAGCTTTGGAAATGTTTTCTGTGATTATGGCAGTAGGTATTCCGCACAATTTTGTTTCTTTATAGCTCTTGAGTATGCCACCTGGGAAAGGCTAACAGAGATCTGTTGAAGAGAGGATTACAAATGAACTCAGTTTGCTTCAGAAAAGATGGTGAGAAGAGAGTGTAAAGGAGTATGCATCAAATAAAAGTGACTGTAATTTGATAAGTGGTGAAGCCAGGTGATATGTACATAGGAGTTTTTCCTACCTTTTTATGTGCTTGAAATTTCAAATAATGTTATTTTTAAACATGTAACCTGTAAAGTACAACATGCACGTTGATATGGTGTTAAAGCACTTAAAATTTTCCAGACCTTGTGGGCACTGAGGAAAGCTAAATAAGAGAGTATATCTCATCCAGAAGAGATAATAACATTGCAGCATTAATTTTAAAAAGACCTCAAGACTGCTGCTGGGAGGATTAATAAGGATCATTCCATAGTAGTATCTCTATTGTATTCAAAATGGTTTAGATGTTCATTCATCATCATCATCTACACACACACACACACACACACACACACACACACACACACACACGTACATGCATACTCTTGCATCTTCTCCACAGTAAGTTGTACTAGGATTGGTAGAAAAGAGAACACATAATCTGACCTCAAAAGACTCTTAGTGACCTTTTAATTGGCCTGTAATAAAAATTTACAATTGTGAAATTTTTATTCTTATATGGAAAAAATAAAAATCAGATTTAAAAAAATAAATTATAAACCTATTGAATTGAGCAGTTATATTGACTTTGTTATCTCATTTAAGTGACACAATAAGTTATTGGGATTAACCCATGGAGTCTATTTAATGATCAAATGAATTTATTTGGGCATTAACTCACAAGACCGAATAAGGAAATTTCTTGCAGGATCCTGGAAGGGTGAAGCATGGTCCAATGCAGTTCTCTGGCCAGCTATGCCCTGGTCCGTACCAGGATCCAAAACCACAAGGTAGCAAAGCAAAGAGAGAGAGCCACATAAGTGCATCCCAGGGGCATGTACCTCTAGGTCATAGGCAAGATCATAGGCAGGTGTAACAGCTACCTGCTACCTTACTAGGGGTGGTGCTTCAGGGCATGGCTCAAACAAGCACCCACTACAATAAGTGTTCATTAACTTGTTATTCCCATAACAGAGGCTCAAAACCTAACTGACTTGTATGATGTGATACAGCTTATATGGCACCAGCTGCTCTGTACCACCAGAATCCTGCTGGACCTCAAGGGCAAAAGCAATGAAGCCTGGAATGAGCCCTCTGAAACCATGACCCATGGTATGATTTTTATCCTTTTATTTATGTCAGGTATTTTGTCTCAGTCATGGACGTGAACACAAATACACACAGTTACCACAATTATTTCATTATTAGAAGGAATCTAAGGCAAAAAAACACACTTTAAGAAACACAAATAGCCATACAGTTTTATGGTTGCTTTGTTTTTTTTAATCCAGTATAAATCTACAATATTAAAATCTTTGATTAAAAAATGAAGGCAACGTAGTTCTCATACTGGGCATGTATGTCATGGAAGTAAGATAGTTTGCTGAATGCAAGAGAAACAATAACTTCTAATTCCTCAAGTAACTTGTGCTCTTTATGTCCCCCAAATAAGTCAAAACCCCATCTAAAGTAAAAAAGATGAAATCCAAAACTAATGCTATTATTATTAGTAGTAGTATTATTCTCATTGTTTTTTAATAACCTGAGAACACATCTTGGTCAGTTTCAATCTGTACTTATTTTCTGAAAATATTTTATCTAAAGATAGTAGACTGTTCTTTCAAACAATACACAAATCAATTGATTAAAATGTTCTGTCCCAACTAAATCCGAGCCAAATCTTCACAAAACAATAAAATCTTATGAGCTTCTTGCCAGAATAACCATAATTAGAAGCACTATCTTTAAAGCACTTCATTTTCTTCTTGTGGAAAATTTTATTTATCATTTAAATATATGCACAAATAATATATGTTGCTAACAGGCTTTCAGCAACAATTTTCAAATGAAAGAGTGTTTTCAAATATGTAAAGAAAGAACAAATATATATAAACAAAAATAGAATAAGCTTTAGATAAGATGATGATCAACTTGAAAGTATCAGAAATTCCAGTACACATACAATTGTGCATATAGAAGATCAAATAATAACCATAAAATATAGAATAATGTGCTTTTCAGGAACAAAGCATGGTTTTCTTTTTAAAATGTGTCAATGTCTGTTTCACAATAAACTATAGAACAAAACTCCAAAGATAACATTTGTGTATCTAAGGTGGAACAGACTATAACACGGTGAAAATTCTGCATTGGTAAACAGTCCCTTTGAATCCAATATTACAGAACTGAAGTGGCAGTTGAATAGCCAGGTTACGGTTTTATACAATCCAATGTAATAAAGCAGCTTTATTGAAAACGCAGCCATCTTCTTTAGCATTTTTAATTTCCAAGACAAAAATGTGTTCCACCTGCTGGCCAACCCCAACTCCTGATGCTATGACATTGAAAGGAAAAGAGGAAAGAAATACAGGTCATTTTTTAAGAATATAGAAAAGCTAGATCAAGCACACAATTTCATACACTCCTGTACCAAATATTGATTAATTTATAAAGGATTTATCACTGTGTAATGTCCTTTGATGTACCATTTCAGCCAATTCCCGTCTCCCATAAATAAAGCTGTTTTGCTGTTTTTCTTTTTACAAGTGTATGCATTTGTTTTTCAATTTTTAGCCCTCAGTTCAAGTGTAGAATACACCATGATGTGTGAATATTGAGGTAGGAATAGCTTGGAAAAAAAGGTGACATGAGCAGTCCTATACATTGATTTCTGTTTGTAAATTGTGGATATGATATGACCAGATGTTTTAAGCTACTACAAGTCGATATTCCCAGAGAATTGAACAAATCTTTTATATAATATCATTTATTTGTAATCTGTTGCATACTTAGACCTTATCTAACTTTAAAAAATCTATGGCATAACTCTTACTGAATAGTTAAGACAAATGAGGCCCAATAATTTAAAGTCTGCTTGTTCACATGCTTTGTAAAGTTCTATTTTAACTTCTATCTGGCTGATTACACAGGACATTTCAATAATTTCCATAATGTATGTTTGTCTACCATGTAGGTGCTGATATGTCCAGACATATTCATAGAAAATTATGTGGCTGTGTTTCATAGACAGTGAGATTGGCAAGGATCACTAATGTTAGATTATATTGAATAAAAGTCACTATGAAATCTCAATGACTTTATTAATGAGTGTGTAATTCTGATAAGTTTTAAATGCACTTGGAGTTAATTACATTAAAGAACACTTTTATTGATCTCATATCATAATAAAGTCCTGGGATTAACATAATTTTTCATCAAAAGTACTTTCTTAATGACAATATTTCAGAAAGTAGACAATGAATAAATAAAGGGTTTTGTGCAGTCAAGTCCTGGTTTAACAGTTATAGGATATGAGATTAATCTATTATACAAATTAATCACTTCCTTTTGATTCCAAGCAACAGATGTATTGTGTAAGGTTCCTATAGCAAGTTTACAGAATTTCAGTATATATTTGCAAATCACTTCATTTTTCAAAATGTGAATCAAGTAACCGAAAACTTAATTGATTTTTAAAAATAATTTGTCAGCATAAATTATTTTCATAGCAACCAATACTAGCAAAGGAAAGAAATTATTTATCTAAGGTTTAAAATAAAATCACCCATGCAGAGTACAATTTGGAAATCTATAAAATGATTATTATTTCAAAAGGAAGTAGGTATTATTAGAGAAAATATTGGTGTTAATTCTATTAAATGCACTAATGCTTCCAGTTTCACTTTTGACAAATAAAGTGTGTCAACATCATCACTTCTGTTCTTCCTGCAAAGAAAATACTGAACAAATTTAAAATCAATAATTTCAGACAAAATCAGAGAACTGAGGTCTCAAGCAAAGCTATCATTGCAAAAATCTACTATACTAGAAGCCTTAAAGAGAAACAGGTGACTATTTACTCACCTGGACAAAAATCCCTGTAATTTTTCAGCTGCAATATTTAAAGGGTAACTAACAAATTGGGGACATATGGGTATTGACTGGCATTTAAAAAAATAACACTAGTAGGGATCATGGTCCTAAGAGATACCACAGAACTTACAAAGATTTATAGGAACTCTATCATGTTCTTTTAATATGTCTTGTGAATAATCCACTTTTGGTGGAAGCATAACGATTATGAAATATATTCATGATCTCTTCTATTTAAAAAAAATAACTCACTACGATAAAAAGATTTTAACATTTCTTTATCCCTTAACAGGAAGAGATTTGTTTTTCTGTTCCTACTTCTTCCACTCTTCCTATCTTACCTAAAAGGGGGACAAACAAACATAATCGAGATGGACGAGTCAGAGGATCAGGATATAGATTGAAATAGTTTGTTCAAGGAATGGAGAACAAGAAAAGCTACATTGGTATAGAAATACAAAGGCCACCACCCAGCGACATAGATCTATTAATAGGATAAAATACCAAGGTTGAGAATACCTCAGCTAGTAGAGTGCTTACTTAGCATGCATGATACCCTTAGTTTAATCCCAAGCATTTCCATAAGCAGAGTGTGGTAGAACATGCTTGTAACATGCCTACAAACCCACATTCTAGCACTCAGGAGGTGGAGACATGGGGATCAGAAGTTTGAAACCACTCTCCAGACTTAGAAGCAGTAGACAATATGTGAGATCCTCTCTAAAAATTACACACAAAAAGCTCAAGTACAATTATAATTAGAAAACATGAATGTCCCTCAACCCCACACTTGGCAATAACATCATTAAGATTTCATTATAACACTGAAATATATTTGAAATAGATGGAAGACAGATTCTTTCTTGGGAGAGTATCTAGGAAAGATCAAAGTCATCATGGGACATTAAAATAAATGCATAATGAAAAATCAAAACCTGCAAATATATCTAAAGTAAACATTAAATACAGCCTAATTTCTACACAGATAAACTGAAATCCTCATACTAAATAAATGTTTACTATAATGGTAATTATTGAATATAAAATTTCTGATGTTTAAATAAATGCTATAATGTACATCAAATAGACTATAATGTACAATAAATGGAACGGTATGCACACGCACACATACCATATTCCATATACAGACATAGTTTTCAGAGGGATAGGAAGCATAATTTTTTTTTTAGTATGAGGCAGAGAATTTGAAATAACTGTGATAAACATGTTAAGGCTTCTAACAGAACCCTAAGAATAACAGAATCTGTGGTGATATTTTATTTGTGCACCCCAATAAAGCTTATGGAGATCAGAGGAAAAAGCCAGCCACTATATTAAACATAGAGGTCAGGCAATGGTAGCACACACCTTTAATTCTAGCATTTGGGAGGCAGAGATTCATCCAGATCTTTGTGAGTTCTAGGCCACACTGGGAACAGGGCCAGGCGTGGTGGCACATACCTTTAATTCCCAGTACTAGTTAAACATAGAAGTCTGGAGGTCTGTATAGACAGACAGGAAGTGATAGAGCTGTGCGGAAAAAGGAAAGTGATGTAGCTGGGCAGAGAGAGGAAGTAAGACGGCACGGCACGAAAAGGTGTATAGGTGTGAACACAGGAAGTAGAGCTCTCTTTGGCTGAGGATTTCCTAGTGGTAAGAATGTGGCTGGCTTCTTTCTGCTTTTCTGATCTCTCAGTTTTCACCCCAATATGGATCCGGGTATTTTAATTAATAAGACCTTTTAAGATTCATCTTACAGACATCAGAAATAGTGTAACAGAAATCAAGAACACTTTGACAAGCTCACTAGTAGACATCACACGATTGATGAGAGAATCACTGAAATTCTCCAAATTTAATTGCAAAAAAAATTTTTAGGAAAAATAGAAAATTCAAGAATTATAGGTTATATGTTTGTGTGTATGTTAGGAATTTCTAAAAGAGACTAAAAAGAACATGAGTTAGAAGAAATATTTTAGCTAGTATAAAAAATCTTGTAAAATTAGTGACAGACACAAAACTACAGTTCTATGAAGGTTGTGAAACTTTGCTTAGGAAAAATGGAAAACAAACAAAACTTTACTATAATAAAGCATATAATATTCCAGTTATAGAAAAACAAAGAGAGACTAAAATTCTGGAAAGAATGTGTTATCAAACAAAAAGTGCCAATACTTATAAGAATAAAATTGTCAGAATGACATTATTCACTTCAAAATTCTATGGGATGTCTTAATATTGGAAAATTTATTCACATAATTTACCATAATAATAAATCACAGAAATGAAGACAAATGGCAAATCTAACACTTAATGAATCTAATGAATTCATTTATTAAATAAACTCATTGAAAAATACTTGGATATTTTACAAGAGAATTATTTTTTAAAGTTCTGTGGCTCAGAGTAGAACTGATATTTTTACTCAAAGGCATGTTGAAATAATTGTTCTCAGTTTAATATTGACTGGAATCATCAAAGTAGTCTCACAGAATAAATCATTTAGATTGCTCTACTATTGTTTGAGTGTATGTTTCTAGGAGATATTCAGAAATATTCATTTTATTAATTTTCCAAGAGATACTGTCTTAGTGGTATATTTATTTTTCTTTGAGACTATATATTAGAGGCATCATTTTCAGTTATTAGTATGAAAAGCAGTGCGGTGCGGTAGTGAAGACAATAGCCTTCAAAGTCAGATTACTTATTGAAAATTCATGTAGAGTTGTTTAGCAGATTCATTAAACTAATTCAGAAAATTACTGAGAATAGTGTTGAGCATTTGGAACATTTCTTAAGAAATATTATTATTGATGTCTCTTTTACTACTCTCATTTAACATTGCTCTTTAAAATGCAATTATGTAACACAGCAAAATAAGAAATATTAGAAATGATGAGGCAATATGAACATAAGCATTATTTGGTTATTATATCATCATGTTGCAGCTGTAAACAAATTAGTGAGCAAAAAACCTATTAGAAAGATTCTAGTATGTGTTTAATTTCTCAATTTATACGTATAAATTGACATCATATCTAAAAACAATAATCAAAATAAGCAATGACATAATACTCTTTAGAAAAGGAAGTAAGTAAAAGCAATTAGCAATTAATTTTATAATAAAGTGTAATAACTGTTTAGAAGAAAAACTTGAAATAGCACTTCAAAGACATAATCTGCACATAAATAAATAGAAAGATATACTTTGTCCTTGATCATGAAGACAGTATATTGAAAAGTTTCATTGTCCTTAATTTCTAAACTGAATTTTGTCTTCAAATGTTAATATAACTGAGGGAATTCTTAAAAAACAGTATTAAATACTTCTGTAATGAATGTGTAAACATTTATATTTATATAAAGTTTACATTGAGTGTTTTAGTTAGGGTTTAATTTCTGTGAAGGGACATCATGACCATGGCAACTCTCATAAAGAACAGCATTTAATTGGGGATGGCTTACAGTTCAGAAGTTTAGTCCATTATCATCATGATGGAAAGCAGCCAGCATGCAGGCAGACATGGTGTTAGAGCAATAGCTGAGAGTTCTATCTTGGCATCAGCAGGAAGTAGGAAGAGAGAATAACATTGGACCTGGCTTGAGCATTTGAAACCTCAACACCCTTTTCCAGTGACACACTTCCTCTAAGAAGGCCACACATACTCCAATAAGACCATACCTTCTAACAGTGCCACTCCCTATGAGATATGGGGGCCATTTTCATTCAAACCACCACATGGAGTTTTGTCATACAGGGTGATAATTCTCTCCACAAGAACCATAGACTATCTAACAACAACCCCAGTGTCATTCACGGCAAACCTCCCTTCTAGTTGTTGGTTGTGAGTATCCAAGAGATTCCTCAAACAGTATTGCTTTTCTCTGGGTTGTTTCTCAGTAAGTGAATAGAAGACCTAATTTTTAGAGACATCACACTGGAAAGACACAGATATTTGAAGAATGAAACTTGGACTCTTCCTGGAAGCCACCTCTCTGGGGACTAGCTATCATAGTATCTGAAGGTGCTAGATAAGATACCAAGGGATGAAAAAACAATCAGTAGTTCTACCCAGTTATGAAGCATATGAGCAGCAACACTGACTGGCATTACAGGATTATCCTCAGTGGTATAATATTGATATAATTATCTTGGGTATAACAAACAACTTTCTAATTGGACTTAAGACCTGCTCAATAGGAAGGAATTCATGTCTGGTAATGTAAATCTTACACACTAATAGGGACTAAAGAGGGCATAGGCCCTAGAGGACTGGTTCTCAATCTGTGGGTCACAACCCCTTTGAAGGTATAGGGGTTGCATAGCATATATCCTGCATATATTTACCATGCAATTAATAAGAGTAGAAAAATTACAGTTATGAAGTAACAATGAAAATAACTTTAGGATTGATGATCACCACAAAATAAGGAACTTTATTAAAGGGGCGCAGCATTAGGAAGGTTGAGAACCACTGGTCTAGAGAATAGTTTACTACTGCTGCTTCATTAAATCAGTCTAACTTGTGACTTCTTCTAAATACTTATCCTTATACTCACAGATAACTATAACTCTTACAAGTCATCAAGGGAGCTTCTTTTTGCAGTAAAAAGTCAAATGACAGGAATCGGTGACTGTGTGTAGTGGATACCTTTGTATCTATGATCTTGAAGTACCAGCCCTTGGGGCATGGCCTCATGGCTACCCTTAAGACCTGAGAGGCGCTTACACTGCACTCTTCTCTCTCTCCTGGGATCATGTGGGACTGACTCAGATGGCAGGAGCAACATGGGACAGGACCTCATCCTTCCAGAACCCTGAGATGATTCAGCTATTCTGATTAGTGAGCTGTCTTTTCTGACTTATGTGCTAATAAATTCCTTATAACTCTTAGGCAGACTCCCCCAGATTTCTTGCTATATCTGTGGAGTGTCAAATTAAAACTGATATATCTATAATACCACCTCTACCTGTAAGGCTCAGATAATATCACAATAAAGGGGACATAAAGACTGTAAGAGCCAGAAAACCAGGACATCTGCTGTGAGATAGTATCTTTAACATATGACAGGAATGAAGTACCCATTAAATATCAGTAAGATCTGCCAATTTGGATAGGGAAAATTTCACAAGGCGTCACCTATAGATGAAGAGCTCAGGCAATCAATGGTTACTGAGAGAGGAATCATCTGTTTTCTCCAGGGTTGACCCTCTGATAAGCAGTCCATCTTAAGCATATACATATATGAGCCAAAATAAGTAAGTGTGTAGGCTTGTACACATATATGTATATGTATATATTCTTGACAATAATTATAGAGAAAGAAATTATGAACTTTGAGAGGATGTGATGGAATGGAGCTAAATGGAGGAAAACAATGGGGGGGATTAAATGATGCAAGTACAGTATTCATGAATGAATCATAAAAATTTAACAATGAAAGAAAAAATGGTTTGCAGATACAGCTTTGTTCACAGAATACTTGCTTAGTATGCACAAAACCTTGTTTTTGATATCCAGCTTTGCAAAAATTGGGTTTAGTAGTACGTGCCTATAGTCCCAGCTCTTGGGATGTGGTACCAGGTGAATCATTCATGAGAATATAACAAGTCTGAAGCCTATCTCATCTATATGAGACACTGCCTCAAAAATAAAATAAAATAACTGAAACTGTAAGATGGTGTGGAAAAATTAGGACACTTTATGCATTGCTACTTTCCAATACATAAGAGACAGAGAATGGTGAGGGGAGCTGAGAAATTCTGCTATATGCACAGGACATAGCTATAGCACTCAGAAATTATCAGGAGTTGTGGTTACCTGCATCAGACCTGTAGAAGATCAAATTATCCAAAATCAAAACATATATGAGGTAGATGGTCTTCAGACCCCACTCTATTCTGAGGGACTATTGACAGTGGAAAATTTTTAGGGCAAGGAGAATCATTCATTTTTTTTGAGGATATGAACATTCATAAGTGTCTCATGCTCCAGTGAATGGCCCCATAGCCATGCAGTTATGGGCACCATTAATTAGACAGTGAGTTATTTAAAAAAACATAAAAGACAGAGATGAAAGGGGAAGGAAAGGTTGTTGAGGGTATATGGGGGAATTTGGAGGGGTCTGGGGACAGATGTAATCATATTTTATTGTATACATTTATGAAATTTTCTAAAATAAGTTTTTTTAAGAATATTAATCCATTATCTCTAGTAGTTTTTCTTAAGGGGGGCAAGGTGCTCATGTATCAGGTTGCCATAGTGCTCTCACACAGCTGTTGCTTTAATACTAAATTCAGCAGCTTTAGGGGTTTGTTTGAAATGCTGAATGCTGTTTGGGAATCAGTTTCTTCACAGTGGTAATCCAGGTGACTACCATGGGCTTCACGTGGTAGTCAACAGGAGTCCAAAGACACTCAAGCAGAAGCTCTGTGATCACTTCTGACTTATTCTCAGATGTTATACATCATTAGTTCTGCCACAGTCATCTGAACAAAGCGACCAAAGACTGATGATACAAACTCAAGGAGATAGAGAAATGGATTCAGT
>LZPO01068923.1:73904-143571 GCA_001675575.1 Neotoma lepida
GACGGTAGTCAGCTATCATAAGAGCAGTGCAGCAAATATGAAAACTGAATGGTTCACCAAAATTCTTTTGGGATGAAGAAAGTATTACTAAATGCCTTAGCAAAGAAATGGAGTATGAGAAAGAGAATATACTTCACTAAATTTAAAAACAAAAGTAAATACATGAGATAGGCATAGATTTGTGTAGAATTTCAGGACTATCAGAAAGCACCAATGCATAAGTATCACCATTGACTTACTATACCAGGATTATGCTAGGAATTATTACCTCTTACAGATGATAGGACTGCATAGTGAGATGGAAATGATTTATCCAAATTTATACGGAATGATAGTTACATAAAGGAAGAGATATAGATGCAATCCTATTTATCGTAATTGTTCAATTCCAAGAGCACAGCAAGCATTTCACATAATTTGCCTGTGCTGATCTGAAAGAAATTAAATGCTCATAAAACCACAGTTCTTTCATACTTGCTTGTACTGGCACACACAATGCCAGCAAGATGCCTATGAGAGAACCAAAATGAGCAAATACATGTGTAAATATATTTCACCAATACTACTAATCATTAGTAATCCCTTATTTAATAGTAAGGAATGGAATAGGCAATGGGAGGTGGATCTTAGAGGAGTTAAGGAGAGGAATAGATGGTGAATATGATAAAAATCTATTGTATGTATTAAATTCTCCAAGATTAATAAAATATTATATTAAAGAGTATAAGTAATGATTTACAAAGTTCATTGTCTAATTTGATTATCAGAGCAAGTCTGTGAAACAGATTTTCTGTTAAAGTCCATTAGATGGATCTAAATGTCCTAGAAATATAAGTGTAAAGATGTTAGAGAATGCTCAAGTATGAATCCAGCATTAATTCACACCACCTTCAGGACCTTGACTTCATTTCTACCAATCTTTAAATTTTCAGTCTTCTACTTACCTTATTCATCTCAACAGCAGAACTATATTTTAAGAGCTTGCTTTTCTCACATTAATTTTAACAGCCAGTTTGCTTGAATATTCAATTTTTATTTATTTAAATTTGACTGAAAACTCATATCAACAATAGCCTTAATGTTCTGAAATTCTTCTTGGAAAAATAATTTCATCACCTAACAAAATATAGAAACAGTAATTTAGATGGGTATTGATGCCATTTTTCAAATTATGTATTTAAGGTATAAGAAGGTTAACTGAAAGTTCACTTGTACCCATACTTTGTTCCCTGCAATTAGGATTTGATTTTTTTAACATAATTTTTTTATTGATTCTTTGGGAATTTCACTTCATGAATCCCAATCCCACCCATCTCCCAGTCCCTCTGTATCTGCCCTTCACCCCTGCCACATCTCCCCACAAAAGAAAACTCAAACGAAAATAATAAAAATAAAACAAAAACAAGAATATGAACTGAAAAACAAACAAATTTAAAAATAAAAGAATCTCTTCACTCCTCAGTCTTTCCCATCTCTCTATGACCTCTTCATTTGCCTCAGTGGCATTGGTAGCTACTGTGTATCATGAAATATACCCCTTTATCCAAACAGATTCATTTGCAAATGTTCATTGTGTAATTTGTCATTGGTCAGATTCAAGGCCTCTGGCTTCTGGTATACCATCAATACTGGACTCTCACCAAAATTGCTCCCAGATATCCTCCTGTTGTCCTAAACAATGGAGATCCTGTGGCTATGGTTTCTTCATGTGCTCCAGCAGGTCATAAATGTGTTAGATGTTGGGGAGTGCCAACTCAAAGCCCTGAATCTGTGCCTGGGTGGTAGCCAAGCTGTTCAGTCCAGGCTGCTGGGACTACATACCTCAGGTCAGGTGAGGGGCAGAGCCAGCTCTCCCACAGCTATGGTGAGGAGTGGGACCAGCCTTCCCAAATGTAGGGAGTCCTCTCTCTTCTGAGGGGTGTGGCTAGGGTCATGGGGTTAGTTATCCCATAGCCAGCTAGGAGAGGGTGTAGAGGCCTGCAGAGCCAAGTTGTTTACAAGTAAAGATGGTCCAGGGAGGAAGGAATCAAGTTGTTGACAAAGGTCTGTGGGGGGTCTGTGGAGGAAGCACAGAGGGAGAAACCTAAGTTGTTTATGTCTGGGTGACCTTTAAACCGATTGGCGATTGGCGCAACAGGGCATCTACTCCGCCCCTCACTTCAGCCTTGTGGTTTTAGGCTTTACAAAGGGGGCCTCACTGTTTTTCAATAAAGGAGTTCTTGCTTGAGTGGACTCCCTGTCACATCTGATTGGCTCCCGGGAAAAGGAGGCTGGGAATGGGCGGACAGTCCCAGGTCATCCCTTCTCGGGAGACCTAAGTTCTCAGTGGGGCAGACATCACAACAAGAGGGATCAGCTCTTTGGTGGTGGGGGGGGAGCAGGTGGCTATCCCAGGGCCAGTGCGGGGTGGGTCCAGCTAAGCATGGCCCTTGTACTTCAACACATGGTTCACATGGGCCCCTGTGGCAACACAGGCAATGCACATCAACAATCTACCCCAGCTACAGGAGGACCATGGACCCAGACATGGCCAGCAGCAGCACCTTGGGTCAGAATGTCACCATGGGCCTGGGTGGCAGCACAGGCCACCCTAACCTGTATGGTCCTGGTGGCAGCAAGACCCTTAGACACCAATGTGGTCTCAGATGTCAGCCCAGACCTCAGGCATCTGCTCAACCCTTGGTGATAACATCAGTCAGGGACATCAAGGCAGACCCTGGCTGCTGTATGCTGTAGGACCACAGACACAGACATGGCCCTTGGCAGCAGGCTGGGCCTGGTGTCACCATGGCCCCAGGTAGCAGTGCAGGCCATTTAGATTGTCATGGCTCCAACAGTGGTACATTTCTCAGACCACAACATGGCCACAGGTGGTTGCCCAGAACCCAAGTATATGCTTGGCCTTTAGTGGTAATACAGAGTCAACACAGGCCATGGACATCAACACAGATCCTGGTTACAGTAGGATTATGGACCCATACGTGGTCCTTGGCAGCACCCGGGGCCTGGATGTCATCATGGCCCCAGGTAGCAAAACAGGCTACTTGTGAAGACCCACAGAGGTTCCCTTACTCAAGGCCAGAAAGTCTGAGCTTGCTTTACTCAGCAGGGCTGCATAATAGAATGATTTGGCCAAAAGTGTGGTTACCAGGTGTTTTGAAATGTGTATACTTGTTGATACATTATAGCTCTACCTTGAAAGAGGGAGGTCTTTTACTCCTCCTCTTGCTGATATATAAAAAGTCCATCATGAATAAAGTCGGGGAGACTGGATTTTGACCCAGGGCCCTCCCAAAGCTCTCCTGTGTCTCTGTCTTTCTCTTAGTCTAGGCCTATATTTCTAATACTTCTTCATTCCTCTCCCCCCTCCCTCAACGAACCCTTCGACAGGTCGGAGCAGGCCTCCGACAGCTGCTCAGATAGGCATCACCCTGGCTGCAGCGTGGTATTCAGTACCCCAACATGACCACAGGTGGCAGCCCAGAACCCAAACATCCTTTTGGCCTTTGGTGCCAGCTCAGGCCATGGACAGCAACAACACAGATCCTGGCTACAGTAAGGCCACATACCCCGACAAGGAACCTGACTACAGCTCAGGCCATGATATCTCCATGGCCCCAGACGACAGTACAGGCCACCCAGATCAAATGGCCCTTGCAGCCACATGGCCTTTGGGCAGCAACGTGGCCACATGATGTGACCCAGATCCCAGGTAACCCACAGCCTTAGTGGAAGCAGAAGCTGTGGACATCTACACAGACCATTGTGTCAGGATCATGAACCCAAACATAGATCCCCACAGCAACTCAGGCCCAGACATCATGGCATTGGGTGGCATGCAAGTCCCCCACATCAGCCTGCTCCTCACCACCCCCACCTCTCCAGATCTATCTCTCTCCACAGCACATGAACCATTCTGTCTCTCTCTTTCTCCTGTACCCCACCATATGTTTGTTCACCACAATGGTGCAGAACCACCTCTATTCTCTCCTTCCTACCCAGGGCAGGCAACCCCAGGTGGGCATGTAGGTAGGTGTTCTTCCCCTGCCCAATCCTAATGGTACCAGGGCCCATGGTCTCTCCTCCCCACCCAGAACAGGAGGACCCAAGAAGATTTAATTTCTAATCTATCCCTCATTTTCCTTTTCCAAGCAATCTCATCTACTGAAGCAGAATATAAGAAATATTTGGTTACACAAAGAACATTATCAGAAATCCAGTCTGATTTGGGGATAACAATTAACATTAGGTAGAGTAAGGATCCAACCAAATTTATGCCTTTGTCCAAGGTCTTTCTGCTATGTAGCTATGGAGAGATATCTTCATACCAAAGCAAAATAGGACTGGAATCTAGGGTAGAACAAAAATTCTTACTTAAAAATCAATGGATACAGAAGTAGAGAAATAGCTCTGCAGTTAAGAGCATTAGCTGTACTTCCAGAGGACAATTCCCAGCATATACATGGTGGCTAACAATCATCAGTAAAAGGATCTGATGCCTTCTTATGGCTTCAGCTGGCACTACTTGCGTACAGTACAATGACATACATGCAGGCAGAGCACTGATACACACATAATGAAAATAAAAAATGAAAAAATTCTTAAACACAATAATGTCCTGTTCAGGTTCAGTTCAGACATGAGAAAAGGATATATTTTTGGTTAAAGAAAAATCAGTGACCACAACTGAATAAGGCTGATCCCAAAAGACTCTCACATGGGAGCTCTGCAATAAATACTGTTAATGTGTGACATAAGTCTTATAACACTATGTTAGAAGGTATGCATTAATCTTCTCAGTAGGTACAATAGCCTGTGTGCAATAACAATCATTACAAAATTTTAGCTCAACAGAACCAGTATGACAATCCAACTTAATTTTTATTAAATTGAAATTTAAATCTGGAACTTTAATCAAATGCTTTTCAGAAATGCAAGTTTAACACATTAAATAGCTTTCCAAATAGGGTCACTATCACCATTATTGGAGTTTGTGATAGACAGAAACCTTTGCCTTTGCAAAGTATATTCTTTTGGGTTCTTGTCAGATTTTCTATCCCTACTAGAAACCTCTTTTAAATCTATAAAGCTCTGGCTCCCTTCACATGCTCGTCTGCTAAAGAATATTAAGGATTAAAAAATTACTCTTTACATAATTAATTCCACTTTTATACACTTTTTAAGAAAATAATGTTGCCTATGATGTTTAAAACATGGATTCATTCATTCAAAAAACATTTTATAAAGTATTTATTAATCTTGTAGTATTTATCAAGAATATTATAAGATTTAAGGATGCAGCACTCAACCTAGTATGATAGGTATGGCTATAAAAGATGTGTTA
Source organism: Neotoma lepida (assembly GCA_001675575.1). Classification (NCBI taxonomy): domain Eukaryota; kingdom Metazoa; phylum Chordata; class Mammalia; order Rodentia; family Cricetidae; genus Neotoma; species Neotoma lepida. The sequence continues at coordinate 79,249 of LZPO01068923.1, forward strand.
TGTACTGAACATATGAGGCTGGAGAGAAAGAAATCTGAAATTATATGGTTTGACTGTAAAACTAATTAGTCTCAAACTAATAAAGAAACCTATAGTCTACTCTGTCTAATAAAATTTAATTTTCAATGACCCACTTTAATTTAATAGATATAAAAGTATTTATAGAATATTCAGTATATTAATAATATGGTTATATATATATTTCTCTCATTGAGGTCAGGAACATTATTTGATTTGAACCTTAAATGTAAGTTTTGCCAAGGTAATAGATTCTAGCAGAGGAAAGGATACTGAGGTAGGCTCAAAGCAGGACACTTTCTGCTTGGGATTGTGAATCTCAGTTTTACACCATAAGACAATTACCTGCAATGTTGCAATTTGGAGAGCTAAGCAAATGGGATTCCTATTTATTTGTTTATCTATCTATCTATCTATCTATCTATCTATCTATCCATCTATCTATCTATCTATCTGTCATCTATCTATCTATCTATCTATCTATCTACCTATCTATCTATTTATTTTACATCTGGACACAGTTTCCTCTCCCTCCTCTCCTCCCAGTCCTCCCCCTTATACCCCTCTGTTCCCATCCCCCAATCCACACCTCCTCTATTTCTGTTCAGGAAAGGGCAGCTCTCCCATAGATATTAACAAAACATAGCATATCAAGTTGCAGTAAGACTAAGCACATAAGGCTGGACAAGGCAAGCCAATGTGAGGAATAGGGCCACAAAGTCAGTAAAAGAGTCAAGAGACAGCACCTGCTCCCACTGTTAGGAGTTCCACAAAAACACCAAGCTATACAACTGTAACATATATGCAGAGGGTCTAGGTCAGTCCCATGTAGGCTCCTTGGTTGTCAGTTCAGTCTCTGCTAGGCGTTATGAACCCAGGTTAGTTGATTCTGTGGGTTCTCTTCTGGTGGTCATAGAGACCCAAGGCAAGACATCACCCACCGTCCACTAAGCCCCTTTCAGCCTACCCAAGAACCCCAGACAGTACCCCCCCTGGGCAAATGGTATTTGAATGAATGATAACAAGCATCATGAAGTAATCATTTAAGAAAAAGAAACTACTTCTGTACCAATGTTCCACACACCCAAATTTAAATATTAAAGATTAGTGCTATCACTACACTCAATGTCAAAAAATTATTTAACTCTATCATTTACCACTTTTTGTTCATCAGCCCTGCAAATAAATAGTTGGGGATCTCATCAAAATTCCCACTATATTTTCCCTATGGATATATTTCTAGACTGCAGTCTTAAATCATACAGGAACATTTTTATTTAGTAAATAACTCTACTTTTTCCCCTTCCAGACAGAGTTTATATAGATTGTTTTTACAATTTATTCATTAATTAAATTTATTCTTTGATAATTTCATACATGAATACAATGCATCCTAATTGCTCTCACCCTGCACTCTCTTTTAGCTCCTTCCTACCCCTGTCAACCCACTCTTTTTCCTACAAATACTATTTGTGTTGTTTGTGAACCATTGAGTTTACACAAGGCCCTATGTGTGATCATGAATAAGTAGCTACCATCGAAATTTGGTTAGGTAACAGGTAGATACTTAACTGAAAAAAATAACTTTTCATCTCTCAGAATCCATCAATAGACAAAACTTCAACAGCGAGGGATATCACTTCACTAATCCCTTCCCCATCTATGACTAACTACTGACATGCCCAGTCTTGTGCAGGTAACCACCACTGTAAGTCCATGATTTCAATGGCTGTGTCATGCCTAGAAGGTGTCATCTCACAGTACTTCTCCTTACCTCTGGTTTTCCTATTTGCCTCTCCAGTCTTCTATAATGTTCCACAAGCTTTAAAGAGGGAGGTACAAATGTCTTGTTTAGGACTGAACCTTTAACCATTATTATCTTCAGCATCTTTCATAGTCAAAAGTCTCTGCATCCACTACCATTCACTGTAAAGAAAAAGAAAATTCTTAATTAAGAATAATAGTGGAAATAATAAGGATAAGAGAATTTCTAATTAAAGATAATAGTGGCCTGTGTCTACATGTATGAACAGATATCAAGAAGACAGTCTGACACCGTAAATTTATTAAAAGAGCAGTGATCAGCTCCCCATCCCAGAACCCATCACTTCAGCAGCTATTTGTGTGTGTGTGTGTGTGTGTGTGTGTGTGTGTGTGTGTGTGTGTATGCATGTGTGCACATGACAGCATGCTTATGTGGAGGTCAGAGGACAACTCTGAAGGAAATAATTCTCTTTTTACCATATACTTTCAAGGAACAAACTCAGGTTATCAGGATTGGCAACAAGTGCTTCTATCATATGAACCATCATAGCCACATAGCCATGTAATCTTTACTGGTTTCATAATAACAGGGATAAATCTTTCCTGTGGAACAGATCACGCATCCAGTAGTTGATTTTTTTACTTGCATAACAATCATGCCACTGTTGCATAAGTGGAGTCATCCCTGCCAGTTAGTGTTGTAGTTCGTAGAGTTCACTAATAGATAATACTACTAAAATGAAAGTCGATGAGGTAAATACTGAGTGAAGAAAGGCTTAAAGCATTGAGAGCAGAAAGAAGACATGCCAGGTAAGGGACCAGGGGGAGGTACATTAACTAAAATGAGGGATATATTTAAAAGCCATATAGAAACTTTCTTTTATAGCTCAATTAAAAACAACTATTGTGTGGTGATATTTTGTTTACCCTAATAAAATATGCCTGAAGATCAGAAAACAGAACAAGCCACTAGATTAAACATAGAGGTCAGACACTGGTAGCACACACCTTTAATCCTAGCACTCAGGAGGCAAAGATCCATCTGGATCTCTGTGAGTTCAAAGCCACCCTGGACTACATGAGATTGACTGAGTTTAGGAGAGAAAGAGAGCCAGGCAGTGGTGGGTGACACACACCTTTAATCCCAATACTTGAGATCTCACAACTTTAATCTCAGTATATGGGAAGTCACATGCCTTCAATCCCAGCACTAGGAAGTAAGTAATATGGTGGGCAGAGAAAGATATATAAGGCATGGGAAGACAGGAACTAAGGCTTTTTGGCAGAGCATCCCTTTCAGCTAGAAGCCCTTTTGGCTGGAGCTCTTTCAAGCTGAGGAGTTGGTGAGGTAAGAGGCGGTGGCTGTGGCTTACTCTGCTGCTTTGATCTTTCAGGCATATTTTATTAGAGTACACAATATATCACCACACTATTGCATTTTATTTAAGGAGAAGGGAAATACCCTAAATGGTTATATAATGCTACTCCTAGAAACCATAGTTACTAAAAAGAAAGACCACTGTCACTTTTGGAATGCTTCTACATGTACTGTTGCTTAGGGAGGTCTAGTAGCACTCCCCGCACACAAAACAATACAGATGCCTGCTATTCTTCTTAGTTCTCCACAAGAACAAACTGATAATACTCAGCTGCTGAGGACATTATACACCTTGGTTGCAAGATATAGAGAAATTGATATGGAACTACGTTGTGAAATATTAATTAAATATGTGTTACATTGTTTTATGTTGTGGAATATATGTTTAATGATGCCAGGATGTGTTGCATTCTTTTATGTTGCATTTGTTTAACTCTCTCAAACTGTGTTACTTTGATTTTCTGAAACACCTGATTGGTCTAATAAAAAAACTGAATGGCCAATAGCTAAGCAGGAGAGAGAAGTAGATGGGGCTGCCAGACAGATAGAATAAATAGAATAACAAGAAGGGAGAGGATTCAAAAAAGGAGAATTAGAGGAGCATGTCAGGGCCAGCCACACAGTCAGAAATGGAGTAAGAAGGAAAGAAGGGTTTATAGGTGAAAACCCAGAGGCAAAAATTAAATGGGATAATTTAAGAATAGCTGGCTAGAAATAAGCCAAGATAAGGCCAGGCATTCATAAGTAAGAATAAGTCTCTGTGTATTTATTTGGGAGATGGGTGGTGGGCTACCAAAGAGTAAAAAGTAAAATATATAAAATAAAAACAACTACAGAATTGAGCTAGAAACTTCTGTTATTCTAGCTACCTGTCATTGTGCATGAAGATGCTATGCAGTGTGGTTGGAGGAAAGAGGCATAAATGGTATGTAGACTTTTAAAATCTACTCATCACTGAATACAGAGTAAACAGCCAAGAGACACAGAAAGTATACCTTTCATTTCCTTCTGCTATTAAATGCCCATACTCTTATTGCTGTGGAAATAGCACTAGGTCTTACATAAGATATATCTAGGTTTAAATAACCATCTTCAGTATCTAATTATACAACTTGGTAGAAAGAAATACCTTAAGTTATTAGCTTCAATTTTTCTCTGTGTACTAGAGTTACAGTACCCCATTAATTTTCTTGATTCATTATGTACCTCTATATTTTTCATTTAAATTCATGATTACTTCATCTGTCTTTCGAATAGTATAGCATAGCTTTTAGCTTTATTTATCGGTTTGTTGTTGTTTTAGATTAGATGTTGCCACCATTATTCTATTGGGTTATGTAGCAATATCTATAGATTTATAACCTCTATGGTCTCTGTTACAAATTCTCAGTCTTGTTATTATAGCAAGATAGTAACCATCGGTGTAAAATAGATAAATTGACTTGATTATCTTTCAATAATTATTTACTCTCTATAGAAATCTGAAGAATTAGATATAGATATACAGTATGTTTTTTTGATATGTATCTTAGAACATCAGAGACAATATTATATGGGAAAAGGAATGTATTTTCATGTTGTAGTAATGATTCTATTACACACTGTGTCTACAAACTTCTATTATTTATTTATCTCTGGGGTGAGCTTCAGTTTCATCATCAGAAAAGTATGTACAATCATCCTACCCTACTCTAGCCATCTTACAAAATATAATTAGGCAGTGTCATTCAAGAATGTGATCCACAGAGGAAATGACATAAATATTTGTATATGCATACACATACATTGAATAGTATTTTTTAAATTGTTTTTGTAGTTTCTTTTTTCACATCTTCATGTTTCCTTCATCATTCATTTTTTTCTGTTGATCATGATTCCAAGCAATTTCTCTAAAAATGATACCTCTTGCTTATGTATACTATGTGGCTTACCTTACTTTTTTCTTTACATGTATTCTTAAGTCTTATTTGTTCTACTTAATTACCATACTAAAGAAAAATAATAAGTAAAATAAACAGGAACACATACAGTAAAACACTTAAATTCCATTCATACATTACAAAATATTTTATTTTGGCTCACTGAGCCGAGTGAGCAGGGCTCATATGGATTCACAGAGACTAGAGCAGTAAGCACAGGACCTGCAGGAATCTGCACCACGTCCTCTGCATATATGTCATGACTGTTAGCTTGGTGTTTTGTGGGACTTCTAACTGGAAGCAGTTATATCACTAATTCTTTTGCCTGCTCTTGGGACTCTTACTCCTATTGGGTTGCTTTGTCCAGCCTTGATATGAGGGCTTTTGCTTTGTCATATTGTATATTGTTTTGTCCTGTTTGGCCATAGTGGCTTGGAGTCCTGTTCTTTTCTGAAGGGAAACAGAAAGAGATCTGAAGGAGAAGGGAGATGTGGGGAAGCTGGGAGGAGTGGAGGGAGAGGAAACTGTAGTTTGGATGTATTGTATGAAAAAATAATCTATTTTCTATTAAAACATAAATAGGAACAATATAGTATTTTGACTCTTGAATAATAAAGATTGGTTATGCTTAGAATATCATAATTAGTATCATGTTACCATCATCACCCAGGTTTCTTTAGAGTAATTTCTTACATATGTGCTATTTTAAAAGCCACATTTCAAACTTATGTAAAAATAATCAATAGATTTTCCAAAGATGAATTTGAAAATATTAGAACTCAGTGGACTGAGAACAGGAGGTTGGGTGCACTTTATAAAGCCCTTTGTAATTTAGAATTTTCTTCTTTTTTTTTTTATTTACAAACTTATGGCCTAATGGCTCAGGCTTCTTATTAGCTAACTCTTACATCTTATATTATCCCATTTTTATAAGTCTATACTTTGCCATATGGCTGTCTCTTATACACATCTAGATGTGTATAAGAGACAGGTCTATACTTTGCCATATGGCTTGTGGCCTTTCAGTACCTTTACATCTTTCTTCTTCTGATAGCAGCTAGCAGTGTCTGCTCAGCTCTGCTTTCTTCTCCTCTTTCCACAGCTTGAATTTACTGCTTAACCTTATTCTGCCACACCATTGGCCATGTAACTTTATTTATCAACCAATCAGAATTTTCAATTAATCGCACATCTAGATTCTGTGAGTGTTTGAAATATGAGGAACCAGACTCAGTGTTTCAGGTAAATCATCCAAGGTCACACAACAAATTAGTGGAGAGATTTTTAGAACATATCAAGGTATAGCACTCTTCAGCATATCATTTACTTTCTCTGTTCTTACTGACTTAATTGTTCAGTGGAAAAGGCCAAAATTAATTGTTATTTTTTTTAAAGAAGCTAGTCTGATTACACTATTTTCTGTGCTATGTAAACTCTTGGTAATACACAGACTGAATTCCATTCTGCATAAAATGGCTCTTAAAGCATCTTTTATCTTAAATTGTAATGACGAGATTGAACTTTGGAGTTTTACCCTGAAGGTGTCAAAAAGTAGACTAATGTTTTTTTTTGTTTTGGTCTATTTTGTTTGTTTATTAATTTATTAATCCATTCATTTATTTTACATCCTGACTGCAGTTTCCCTTCCCTCGTCTCCCTCTGTTCCCTCCCTCCACTTCTCCTCTGCCCCTCACATTCACTCTTCCTCTGTTTCTGTTCAGAAAGGTTTCAGACCTCCCATGGGTATGAACAAAGCATGGCATATCAAATTGAGGTAGGACTAAGCACCTTCCCTTCCCTTGTATTAAGGCTGGACAAAGCAACCCAGTATGAGGAATAGGGTCCCAAAAGCCAGTAAAAGAGTCAGAGTCAGTCCCTTGTTGTGGAATATTATTTTAAAATGTGTTACATTTGTTTATGCTGTGGAATATTTGTTTTAATGATGCAAAGATGTGTTGTATTCTTTTGTTGCATTTGCTTAACACTATGAAGCTGTGCTACTTTGCCTGGCTAAAACACCTGACTGGTCTAATAAAGAACTGAATTGCCAATAGCAAGGCAGGAGAAAGGATAGGTAGGGCTGGCAGGCAGAGAGAATAAAAAGGAGGAGAGATCTAGGAAGAAGAAAGAGGAGCAAGAACAAGGAGAGGAAGACACTAAGGGCCAGCCACCTAGCCGCACAGCCAGCCATGGAGTAAGAGTGAAAGTAAGATATACAGAAGTAAGATAAAGGAAAAATCCCAGAGACAAAAGGTGGACTGGTTAATTTAAGAAAAGCTGGCTAGAAATAAGCCAAGCTAAGGCCGAGCATTTATAATTCAGAATAAGCCTCTGTGTGTGATTTATTTGGGAGCTGGGTGGCAGGCCTCCAAAAGAGCAAAGACCAAAAGAGCCAAGAGTAAGGAGTCAAAACAACAACAACAACAACAACAGCCCCTGTTTCCATTGTTAGGAGTCCCACAAGCAGACCAAGCTATATAACTGCCACATACATGTAGAAGGCCAAGGTCAGTCTCATGCAGGCTCTCTGGTTGTCCATTCAGACTCTGTGAGCTCTTATGAGTCAGGTTAGTTCTTTCTGTGGTTTTCTTTTCATGTCCTTGACCCCCCTGGCTCATACAATCCTTTCTCACTCTCATCAGCAGGATTTCCTGAGCTTGGCCAAATGTTTGGCTGTGGGTCTCTGCATCTGTTTCCATGTGTTATTAGATGAAGGGTCTCTGATGACAATTGGGGTAGTCACCAGTCTGATCACAGGATATGGCCAGTTCAGGTTACATATCAACAATTGCTAGGAGTCTTAGCTGGGATTGTCCTTGTAGATATGTGGGAATTTCCTTTGCATCAGGTTTCTACCTGACCTCAAGATACACCCCCCCTTTCTAGTCATCTCTTTCAGTACTCTCCCCCTCAGCACACCCCCAACTGATGCCTTGAGTTCCCATATCCACCCACCCCCAGTCCACCCAGGAGATCTCTTCTGTTTCCCCTTCTCAGGGAGATCTGAGTGTCTCCCCTTGGACCCTTCTTGTTACCTAGCCTCTCTGGGACTCTGGACTGTAACATGGTTATCGTTTACATTACAGCTTATGCTCTTTTTATTGGAGTAAATGTTGATACTAAAGGAGTCAGTAATTTATATGATTTAGTTGTCTAATAAACTTAAAATTACATTTTCTTCAGTCCTTTTGAAACTGCAGGTGTAACTTTCTGTTCTTTCTATTCAAACTTTCTTCTATCAATATTCCTTAAAAAGATACATGTTATCATTGGTGGATTCACATGACTAATTTGTAAAGTGAAAAGATTAGGAGATGCTGTAGTAAAGTACTATGCACTGGGAAATCACAGTCAACAAAAGGATACAGCTAATTACTATATTTATTTAGCAAGGTAAGAGTATTAAGCTCTCCCCTACAACCTAGGATGTACTGAACCTACAGTTTTCAGCCCAGTTGTTGATACTAGTTCTGTCTTTTGAAGTTGTCTTCAAAACCAATCAGGTGGTACTTGGTCAGTCCTATAATATTTAAGCCACTTTTGTGCCAGTGGGCATACTTTAGCTGGCCAGTTGTTACTGTAGCTCTCAAAGTTCATAGTTGGTAATGCAATTGATTACTTTTCTTCCATGAGAGTGTACATAGAACCTCCCAGCACTATGAAAGATAACAAGCAGAGATGAAATTAAGTTCTTTTCTTTATATTCATAAGTTTGTTTATCTTTTAACTCCAGTCAATGAAGTTGCTTGGTGTAATAGATAGCAATTATTACAAAGACCCACAGCAAGTCAAGGTGCAGAGAATAAAATACTGAGGGCAATCATCTCTAGATTTGACATCTGGCTCAAGGACTATCATGGTAGAAGAGGTAGAAAGAAAGATTATAAGAGCTAGAGAGTGAACATTTGTAGTACAACAGTACTTTGTCAGACCTGTATAGGCACGTGAACTGGAACACTTAAGCACCAGTTGAAGATGCTGCATAGGGAGGTTTAGAAAGTGCCACCTTACTGGTGGAAGTATGTCACTGGAGGCTGGCCTTGAGAGCTTTAAATATTCACTGCATTTCTAGTTTACTCTCTCTGCTTCAAGTTTGTAGCAAGATGTGAGTTCTCAGCTTTCTACTCCAACTACCATACCTAGCACTTGGTGTCATGCTTTTCCACCATAATGGACTTACACAGTATCCTCCAGTAAATGGTCCTTCACCCATGTGTATACTGACATCATTTAGTGGAGTTAGTGTACTTTAAAAAGAGCACAGGGGAGCTGGAGATAACTTCATGGTTAAAAGCACATACTGTTCCTGCAGAGGACGTATGTTTAGTTCCAAACACTCATGGCATCTTCAGGGCATTCTCTCTTCTCCATAGGCACATGTACTAATGTGCACATACTCCCACAGACACACATACCAATACATAATAAAATCATTAAAATAAAAGAGCCCATGAAGTTGGGAGAGAAAAGTGTTGGGGAACATAATGGAGAAATTAGAGGAAAGGAAGTGAGGGTCAATTTCATCAAAACACATTGTACATACATATGAAATTCTCAAACAACCAAAGATATTTTAAAAAGAGAAAATGGTACAAAAGTAACCAAAATTCACATTAATTTTGAATTTAATTTGAACTTATTCTAATAAAGGATTTATTTGTTTTTCTTTATTGTGTATAAGCTTTGGCCTGTACAAATACGTGTGTGTGTGTGTGTGTGTGTTCCCAGTGTATGCCTGGTGCTGGAGAAGACAAGGAAAGGGAATTGGATTCCCTAGAACTGGAGTTACATACAGTTGTGAGCCACAGTGTGGGTTCAGGAAACTGAACTCTCTTCCTCTGTAAGAGCATCAAGTGATCTTAACTGCCAAGCCACCTCTCCAGGCCTTCGAACGGCTTGAAAAAGAATACCTTTAGAAAAAAGGACAGGGACAAGTCCAATCCTGTTTAATACAGGATGGATGGCTGCTTATATATGAAACTGAATCATTTTATTTTGAAGTTATTGTTGTTGCTTCATTGTTAATCACTATGAGCCTGACCTATGCATTCAAACCTTTGTTTTGTTTTAATTTCCAATTTATAGCTAACAAAATGGGCCTAGTGTTTGTTTTTAGGCCTGCTTATCTTCTATGACTAATTAACAACCACTTCAGTGTAACTAAATGATCAATTGATTAGGGCTATTGAGCATTACAGGTCTCAATTTGCTAAGTGCTCTCACAGGATTGGAGGAACATATAATTGTTTCTCAATAAACAACTAATACCTGTGTTTCCACTTTACTATACAAACTACACCATATCTGCTTTGTGCTTATGGAGAACTTACAAATAATGAATCTGGGTAAAAGTACTTAACATTAATAGTGCAAGGAAAGTACAATACATGGGATATCAAGGATCATTTTGAAACTAAAGAATATTTGTCTTCCTGGTAATATATATTTTAAATCATAGCAGAAGAAAGATTTATTTTGCCAGATTATTGCACTGCATTTCATGATTATAGATTACAATTATGTCAATGAGAAGAGATACATGTCAACAAAAAAATATGGTGCCATAATCACAGACAAACATCAAATGAAATAGAATCAATATGCTTTGATTACTAGAGTCATGATTGTCCTAAATAGTAGTATTTACTGAATAATAGACTTTAGTACCTGAAAAATACTAGGTCTGGTGCAAAAACAAAGTTAAACAAAAAAATGGAAGCACTGCTATTGACTTGTACTTATAAAACTCAGAGCTCTACTTAGCTTCATTACACAGAGATTTGATTCTAAGGTATTATGTTCACAATAGAAACCACCAGAAAGCATAGTTTATTTTTAAAACTTCTATTGTACAGCATACACAAATTCTCACCATGGTGAAGCATGGGTAGATGAGCCCACATAAAATATATGCAAAGTACTATTGTGTTTAAATTTAATTACATTGTCCTCATAAAATGTGGGCAATATAGGAAGCTGTTTCAACATAGTTGAGTTGATATAATGAAGTTACCTGGTAAGACAAGTGTTCTGCAAAGTCTCATTAGACATAAAATTTACCTTCATCTCGGACTTTGCCATGTCTAGAATAGTGCCATGGACAATTTCGTTGTTTTCAAGCTACTCATTACGTTAATTTTTTTTTTTACAGCAGCCAAAATAACTAAGATATTCTTGAGACTGTGTTCTGTACTATAACTCCTAGGCAAAGCTATACCAATTCTTTCCAATAATATACTTTCATACAGCATAATATGTATTTTCATAGCTTCATTGATACTCTCTTCCTACAGAATTTGATAAATTCATGGTTAATAAAACATCCTTCCTTTAGTGAAATGGTTTTAAATATTTAATTGGAGCTTGAGAGATGGCTCAGTGGTTAAGGGTACTTGCTCTTCCAGAGGACTTGAGTTTGATTCACATGGACCTGGATTCAACTTCTAGTACCCACATCAGGCAGTTCAACATGGCCTGTAACTTCAATTCCAAGAGATTTAAAACCCTCTTGCAGCCTCCTCAAACAACTACACACAGGTGGTAGGTACACCATACGTACATTCAGACATGCACGCACACATACACATGAACACAGGCACATGCATGTGAAAAAATACATCTTTAATTTTTTATTGCATATATTCATTATAAATAGTAAAACGTTATATACATTTATTTCATTTTTTTTAATTGTTTAAACAAAATCTCTATTACCAGGCATGAGATGTAGCTTTTGAGTCATTGGTGGGGGGAATCCAAGAAACTCTTAATAAGTTATAGGATATAACTTTTGCCCACTCAACAAGAGAGAAAATTATGCCTTTTGTTGGAAACTTAGCCAACTACTGAAAGATGGGAAATCATGGATCTTGGAGGAGAACATACATCTGCTACTTGACTAAGCAAGCATACTTCCTAATTGCATTTTAAAACTTACTCTTACACCCATAGATAAGCATATGTCACAACCTCATCAAAGAAACTCCTTTTTGTTATATATAGAGAACATTACAGAAAAATTCAACTTGTTAAAATGCATACATCAATTAGTCATAGGGTGCCTAGCCTCAACTGGTACATTTACAAACTACTGTTGCACCTGATACTAAGAGAACATCACATAAGAGAGCTAGAAAGACCTAATACTAAGAGAACATCACATAAGAGAGATAGAAAGATCTAATACTAAGAGAATATCACATAAGAGAGCTAGAAAGATCTAATACTAAGAGAACATCACATAAGAGAGCTAGAAAGAGTACATAAGGTAGAGTACCAGGAAATCTGCTCTTAGAATGTATGTGTCTTAGTTTGAATTTCTATTCCTTTCATAAAACACCAAGACCAAAAGCAACTTTGAGAGGAAAGGGCTAAATTGTTTTATATTTGTAGTCTATAATAAAGGGAAGCCAGGGCAAGAAAATACAGGAATTTGGAGTCAGGGACTGAAGCAGAGGCCATGGAGAAATTCTACTTACTGGCCTGTTCTTTTTGACTTGCTCAGCCTGCTTTCATAACAACCATAAAACAACCACCTGTCCACGTCAGAGGCATGTACCATAATGAACTGAGCTCTCCCACATTAATCGTTAATCAAGACACTGAAGACAGACTTGCCTATAGGGCAACCTTATGGAGGGATTTTCTCGATTAAGTTTCTGTCTTCCCAAATAAGTCTGAGATTGTGGCAAGTTGACAAAAAACACAGTCTTCTAGAAGTGATAACAGAGCTTCACATATGATATATCAACATTACGGTTGTCTAAACAATACCTAAAGAAGTACAGCACATATAGACAAGCTAGCATGGAAGGGGGGAAATTTCATGGAATCTATCCATAGACAAAGGATACAACAAAACATACCGCTACAGAATACATAAAGCAGGAGAAATATGCTTCCTCAGGAAAGAGCCCACCAGTTGTTTATCCAATACCAAGTGCTCAGCCATGAAATCATATAGATATAATTAAGATTATGTGAACTGAGAAAATTTTATTTTTGTAATTTGAAATAAATATATCTAGCTAAATAGATGATAAATAGGTAGATAGATAGATAGATAGATAGATAGATAGATGATAGGTAGATAGATAGAGATAGACAGATAAACAAAGAAGAAGAACTCATGTATTTGAGAGAGAGCAAGAAGGGATATATAAAGATATATAAAGATTAGAGAAAGGAAAAAGGCAGGAGAAGTTGTGTAATTATATTTTAATTTCAAAATATAAAAATAATGAAATATGAACTCAAAAGAAACAAAGGAAAGGAAAAAATTAGGTGGTTAGAGGTGGTATTTATGAGGATTTGGGAGAGTGGATGAATATGGTTAAAATACATTGTATAAATTCTCAAAGAACTACAAAAATACTTTAAAAATATAAGTTTTAAATTTTATTTAAAATATATTTGTGTATTTCCTTCTTTCCTTTTCTCCCTCCTTCCACCTGCTCTCCCCACTCCTCAAATTCATAGCCTCTTTTTATTCAATAATTGTATATATTGTATACACACATAAACACACACATATATATACACATCCTGCTGAAACTGTTTAACATGTTGCTTGTATGTATGTGTTTTTAATGAATGTTCACTGGGTACTGAATAACTAATTATGAGGTTCATACCTGGGAGAGGTTAATTCACCTTCTGTCAACAGTCATCAGTTACCTGGATTGATGTGCCCTGATACTTCCATCTTCCACGTTAGCATTTCTGTTGGTATTGTCATTTTTCAGGTCTTGTTTAGTCAACCATATTTTGAGGTATCTCTGGTATAGCTTCCCTGTCATTTCTAGGAGATACAATCTCACAGCAAACGTCCTGGACTTCTAGCTCTTAAAATCTTTCAGCTTTCTTTTTCTGTGATGTGTCTCAATTCTAGATTAGTTTATCTCTTCATTTTAAGCAACTATAATTCTCTGTAATGTTCCCCATCTATTGCAAAGAGAAATTTCTTTGATGAGAAATGAGAACCACACTTATGTGTAGATATAAGGATAAGTTTTAAATATATTTAGGAATTATGCTTATCTTATAAAGTAGTAATGATAATGGATTCTCTTTTAAGCTCTATAACCTTGCTAGCCCCAGCTTCTTGGCTCAATTTAAAATATAAGACATGATTTCCTTCCTGTTGCATATTCTTTAAGTCTAATTTTATAGCTGTTGGTAACTGCCCAAATACCAGTACCACTATTGCATCTTTAGGGCTATCTTAGAATGCTAGTCATTGTAGTTCATAGGCCCACAGCTGGATGGGGCTATAACTTGCTTTCATTCCTTTTCCTTCCTTGACATTGTGCATAGCATCTTATACTATTAAAGCTAGTTCTCAGGGAGGATGCTTTCAGATCAGAATCATCTGGAATCTTCTGGGTCCAGTGTTCATGGTGTATAAGGAACTTATCTTCCCTTTCAGGGTAGGAGGCAACCAAGGACAACAGCAATAGCCTATATTGTTTGGGGAGTCTCTTGGATTACCCTGACAAACAAATAAAAGTTTCTCACACCTGGTACTGAGGTTTTTGCTAACTAGTCTATGGCACTTGTGGGGAGCACTGTTAGCCCAAGTGGTACAACTTCACTTGATATATCTTAAGATTTTTCTTGTGTTCTTAGTGTTATCTGCCCTCCTCCCTCCCTCTCCTTTATTGATGAAGTTTTATACAAGTAAACATTGTACATTGAACATATCAAACAGTTTTATTATCAAATAACACCTGTGTAATTAATACATTTCTAGTTCTGTTGATATTGTTGCCATAAATTTCATAAGTATTGATTGTATACCAGTGGCAAAATACTTTTTCCTGGAAATTCTTTTCACATTTAAACATACCAGCACTCACATGAATGACTGCAACGTTTAAAAAGGAGATAGTCAGAATTCCAAAGAACTGTCTAGTACTGAGTATGCATGATATTTGAATCAGGCAGAAAAGTAAAATTTTACAATTATTATGAGATATGGCATGCAGATTATACTTTATCAGATATAAACTGCATGGCATTCATTTGTAATATGTGAAGAAGTTAAAAACTTCTTCTGTCATTTTTAGTTGTATTCAAGCATAAAATCTGGCTCCAGATATTGCTTTGGAAGTAAAAAGAAATTCTCATTTCAAATTGGGATGCATTTTCCTTGAAACTGCCTTATTTGTCAAGTAATAATCTCTGTTTCCTTTCTAAATCATATTAACCATGAAGTTATTTATGAACTAAAATGTCTTGGGCATATCAAAAAAGCATTATTTGTAAAACATTTTTCTAGCTAATGAAATGCATTTTGACCTTCATTTTGGTAAACAGTTTTATATAATAATCTTATTTTAAAAAACATCAATGCTAAGTCTAGTTTTCTTTCTTTAAAAACTTTATATATGTCCTTTTTTTAATAATCCAGACAAGAAATCACATACAATTTCATGCCTTAAATTAAGTCTCTCAGTGAGAATGATGTTCTATATATCCAAAGAATTGGCAAAGAAATATAATACCATGAAAAATATGAGATTTTTTTCATACATTATTATTTCACAAGCATTTTTCATCAAAGGCTCAATGATTAACATCTGCATCATGTGTCCAGCATAATCACCATTGTTAGGACTCCTCTGCAACAATTACTATAAAAGTATTCTGTTCCTGCACTGACGATATAGATTTATAACATTAAATGTCATTTTCAAAGGTACATGATATCAGAAGGGCAACCTAATCTCTTTAACTTTTCTATTGACATGTAGTCTCTGGAAGACAGTAGTGAGTATACAAAGATCCAGGCACATTTGGAAAGATTAATTCCTTTATCTAACTCAGCAGTGAGTAGATAAAAATGATGAGTGCTGTGTGTGTATGTGTGTGC
Organism: Neotoma lepida; assembly: GCA_001675575.1. Lineage (NCBI taxonomy): Eukaryota > Metazoa > Chordata > Mammalia > Rodentia > Cricetidae > Neotoma > Neotoma lepida. Next base: position 95,201 of record LZPO01068923.1, read on the forward strand.
ATGTGTGTGTGTGAGTGTGCCTGTGTGTGTGCACATGTTATTTGGATGAATATAATAACTTAATGTGTTACCTTTCTATTGCTGCTATAAAACACTATTATCAAGGGAAATTATAGAGGGAAGAGTTGCTTCGGGCTTATTGATCCAGATGGGTAAGTGTCCATAATGGTGAAGCAGAGGCAGCAGGTGACAGGCATGGCAGTTGAAGCAGAAGCTGAGGACTCACATCGTGACCTACTCAAAATGGAATGAGTAAACTTTCAAAGCCCACCCCTAGTTACACACCTCCTCCAATAAGACCACGCCTAAATTTTCCAAACAGTTCCACCAACAGGGCACCATGTATTTAAATGCCTGAGACTATGAAGGTCATTTTCATTCAGACCATTGCATTTCACATCACTGTTTTTGTATGCATTTATGTGCATCTGGGTCAATATATCTATACATATTTAATCACTCTGTGTATGATATAAAGCTGGAAATGATTGTTCTCCCTGGCTATGGTATTAAACTTTTCCATAGAATTTTTTCATCAGGAAACAATTAGGAAGCACATTTCTCTTTTAAGGCAAGAAATCCTAGTTTATTACCCAAGGTCAAATTTATCAGGAAAATTCTTGAAAAGTAGAGTGAAGACAAGCTAAAGAATGAATGAATAAATAAATTAGATAGATAGATAGATAGATAGATAGATAGATAGATAGATAGATAGATAGATAAATGGAATATAGCTGGAGAAGTGCTAGACCCTGTGATGGGGGAGCTTATCACTATTACTTAGCTAAATTTACACAGTGTCAGATTATCTTCTAAATATCTATGTTAATTATCCTTATTGACTCAAGAGGCAAAAACTTTTACTTTGCATAAATTTACATGAAAGTGAGAAGTGTCAGAGAGTTGCCCTATAATCATGTCATATTAAACCCAAATAAAATGTAGCCAAGACTCATGAAAAATGAGATGATCTTTGGTTAATATACACAATGATGAAGTTCAATCTTTGGGAAAACTATTCTGATGTAATCAGTGTTAGAATCTGGGCTCTGATAATAGCTGTGTGATATTTGAGAAGTCATTTATCTTCTGTCATGTTAACTTATTTGTCTTTGAAATAGAGATAATAACATTGAGCCAACTACCTCACAGAATTGTTCTAAAGTTCAAGCAAAATTATATAGGTTTCAGGGCTTTTCAAACAGCCAAGTTCTATATTAAAAGAAGGAAGTATAACTTGTAGCAATCCCTACTGCAACTGGGACTGAAGAAGTTGGTGATGTGTTGATGCTAGTTTTTTTTTTTCCTGGGTTAATGCAGAACCAGTGACTCAGCCCTTTGTTGGAGCCTACTCTTCCAGATGTGGATACCTGTAAACAAATGATTTAACACAGCTGCTCTGATCATCTGTAGCATTAAAAAAGATTACAATTTTCTCCTTTCTAATAATAATGTATTAGCCTTAGCCTGTTGACCAAATTTTAGTCTCATTAATTGTCTTCCTCCTACTATTCATTAATGGGGTTCAAAAGGTTAATTAGTTGTGTGCCAAATACTAAAGTATTTAATGGAGGTAATCTAGCAAGACAAAATTCTAAATGTACACCTTTGGTGAATTGCTGGATAGATAGTTATTATGAAGAGTTGAAGATCTGACAATTTCTATTAATAGTCTTTTAATATATCAAAATTAAATTTAAAAGTAAGCTTATGATACTTTTATTATAAGCAGCAATTGATCATACTTTAGTTCAGATGCCATTTTAAGTAAATACATCTTTAACAATCAAGACTGAATATTTCCAAACATAATGAATGTTAAAATACTGTCTTTGGAATTAAAATAAATTGTTAGAAAGGGAATGTTGCTATTTATAGTAACTTAAATGGAAATTATATTAGGTCTCTGTTATATTTTAACATTGAGTTAACATTTTCAATTTTGAGCTGCCATATCATATCAGAAATTGTTTCTTACAGATGCTATATTGATTCATTTATCGGAAATTAATTCCAATTATAAAAGTAAATAATTTTATACATAGCTATTTAGAAGTAGTATTCTTATATTTTAATTTCTGATGTACTTTTTTGGTTATTTTAGATACATTTATTAAAGGTAAAAAGTAAGATTATAATAGCAAAAATGTGAAAATATTAAATATCGGGTAACAATATTAAGTAAGATTAGTATACGAAACTTTCAGCAAATCTCTATTAGTTGGCCTCTAGGAATGAATATTTCATTGTAGGATAACTTTGAATTTTTTAAATTGCTTCGTACCACACACACAAAAAATTGTCATATTTCACATAATATTGAAGACAGATTATGAAAAATGTGTCATTAGCAAATTTGACATTATGTGAACTATTATAAGATATTTAACTTGTTGGCAGATAGTAAAGGTTAAACCCCAAGACTATAGGATAGATCCTTTCTATTAAACTACTATTCTATATAGAATATTATAGACTACTGTAAACCAATGATAAATATTGGTATCTATAAACATGCAAAGAGAGAAAAGGTGAAAATCCTTTGTAAAATATAAGGTATACCTGTAGATAATAGCCCTTACCATAACAGGAGCTTATAGAACTGCATATTGTTCTAGCTAACTGGGTGAGTGAATAAAGAGTATGAAAGCATCAGATGTTACTATACACTGTTCAATACATTATAAACACTGCAGTTAGAAAACAGTTAATCTATTTAAATAATTTTATTTATTTAATAATAAGTTAATGCAAACTTAGATCTAAAAGTCAAAAAAATGAAATTTTAGAAGTTCATAAAGTAAATATTACAGTTCAATTTTGTCCAAAACTCACTCTCTCTCTCTCTCTCTCTCTCTCTCTCACACACACACACACACACACACACACACACACACACACACACACACACACACACACACACACAAGGACCTGAACCTACACATGATGAGGAATATATATAGCCATCTTCTTCCTCTCTCATCTCTTTACAGAGTGAAACACATGTGGTGCTGTCGTGTCCTGTTAGGACAAGCGCTCCTTCTGGATCACTCCTGAGGACCTGCTTGAAGTTCTCGCTGAGCAGCTGTCACTGTCTTGAAAAAGATGTTGCAGGTCAATTTCTTTCTTTCCTTTTCCATTACATAGCTGCTTGTAAACTTAGAATGAGTATTGAGAACGTCTTTCTCAATTGAGGAGACTCTTTCTGTGTTGAGATGTATGTTTGGCAACTTTGTAGGGGGCTTGTTGAGATCTAGGAAACCTTCTGGTAACTAAATTTTCTACAGGTTCTTCTTTAAATTTTTTCTAGAGTTCTCTTTTATCTTGCCATTTCTTCATTTATGTGTTTCCTCTCCAAGTTCCAGCCAGTCCTTAATTCCTTAGAAAACGAGTTCAGGAGCTGCTTAATTGTATTCTCTTCCACAACCAGGTTAAACTTGTTCACCATTTCACCCACAACATTATTGACTTTGTACACTCCCCCACTTCTTGGAAAATCCTTTGAACTCATTGAAAAATACAAGTGTTTTTTTTTCCCCAGATGTCCTTCATGTACTCCTCAGAGACAGCATTCCATTCCTCTGCAAGGTTATTAAGGTAATAATTAATATTTAAATCTATAAAATGACTTTTCAATGTTTTTGTTTTCAATTGAATAAATAGCATGGAGAAATATCCTCCTACACTAGTATACTTAAAGGCTTATATGCTGGACAGGTGATGCATACCTGTAGTCTGAACACTTGAGAGGCTGAGACAAAATTATTGCAGCAAGTTCAAAGACAGCTTGGGCTACATATTCCAACTCCATCTTAAAGAAAGAAGAAAACTATCATCCCTTGATCCATTGATTAGACAAAAAGAAATGTTTGTAGAGTCTAAAGGGAGAAAACACTTTGACATGAGGATAAAGAATAAGCAATCAAAAAGAAGGATGTTCCTAAGCATTGTAAACAATATGCAAAACTGGAAAACAGATGTTATTCTGTAATGTACTTTTCCAGTTCACTGGCATAGCAATAAAAGAAGGCATCTTAGAAGAGACTCTCCATCCTCGTTCACTTTTAGTTGTACCTACAGTATGTTAACAGTATGCACTTTCTGATATCACTGGATTCCCTGATGTACTCTGTGTGCAGACCACACAGTGTTGCAAGTTCTAATTTGCAAAGTTTAGCATGCAAACTGAATCATAACTTGGTCTTTCATAGATGAAAGTCCTATGAAGTACTTGTTTATAAACTAGGGAGATTTATAGGGTATTAATCTACCCTGAAGATTTCCCCTGGTGAGTAATTTTCACCTACAGTATGTCCAAATTTTTTTAATTTCTTTTGTATATTTTATGCTAACACTTGGAGATTCACCATTCATTTTGATATTATTTATGATTAAAAACACAAGCCACGAATCTCAACATGCATGACAGATACAGCTTTTTTCTAAACAGCTAAAACATTCTTGTCTCATTCACATGCAAACAAGTTGTCATAAAGTATATTCTCCCTTTTTCTTTCTTTTTTTGATGTTCAATATAATAATAATTAAATATTTTACCTTATGTGAGATAGAACACTCATTTTGTTTAATCTCATTGTCTTCAACATCACAGATACTTTATCAGCTTCCATTATTTTTGTTTGCATTCTGAAGGTGGTATCTATGGTGCAACGGGACATTCTTGACTGACAGTGAGCAACAATTGTCACTAACCTTCCAACTGTGTTTTCTTTAATCACTTTGTTGTGTGTTGGTTTGTTCAATTGCTCTGTTACATCACATGGCCATTTACTGGAAAGCTTTGCTGTGCATTGTGTATAATTAGCAACTGTGAGGTTAAATCAAGCAGAAGAGAAAATGAAGCAATCAAAATACAGTAAATGCAATGTATATGATTGTTTTCCAACCACAAGATACAGGCTTTTTAAATAAGTCTAAGGTGTAAACTCAGAACTCAAACTACATAATTTTGTACAGCAAATACATAATCAAGAGATAACATTATCATACCCATGTATTATGTAGTATGCACTATTGCAGGTGCCATAATTTCATATAACTGAGAATACATTGTGTTTGCCTACACAGCCATCATGACAAATATATGACTGATGTGTTGTGCTACAACAGTAAGATGCATATTATGTTCCTGTATAATAGGAAACTCTCATTCCCATTATAACTTCATTGAACTACGTTGATTAAATGTAGAGTCTGCTCTTGATCAAAAACATTCTCATATGGCTCGTGTATGTATTTCCATGTTTATCTTCAAATGAGTGATATATTTAAATGTTGTTATACAGATTTCCAGTTTATCATTTCTTTTATTATAGCAATAATTACACTGTAATTTTAGAGGGAAAAATTAGCTACTTGAGTAAGATGGGAAAGGATGCCTATTCTGTGTACTTTAACAGAATATTTTGACAAATTTCAAAAAATAAGATGTATTTATATAGAAATAGAAAAAATTATGCAAAGTAAAAATATGCTGACCACAATTTTAGCAGTGTTTCCTAATATCCATGGAAAAAAGGAAGAACAGAATATAAACAATTCCTATTAGAAGAAAGAATGTTGATATTTCTCCAGAGATAAAATTTTCCCAACAGCACTAAATTTAAAGAAGAATTTTCTTATGCAGTATTTCATTTAGAGGATCTGAGTAATATAAAATAAATAACCCTAAAATTATGATACATGGAAAATAGTCATTAAAATTCACATAGCTGTTACTCTAAGCACAGTAGGAATGAAAATGTCACATCATATCATATCATCCACTTTCCTGGTTCTTTCACTTGTTTTCAGTTAGAAAACATCAAGAACCAAGTGGAATATACATGAAATCTATGATCCTTGAAATGCTTTGCCTAAATACTACATTTGGCACAGGATACATAGCTAATGGTTTCGATAAATTAAATGTGACATTCTTAATGATACTAAGCAAACTAGGTAAAATGTACAATATACATGGAGCCACCATATAGCAATTTAAAATACCATAAATGAAGCATATCTGCACTTATCTAAATGAAATGTTCTTAGAAAGAGCTATAAGAGGCTGACATTCCCCTAAGACTAAAAGGAACACTCAACATACCTTGAACAGGTGTCCATTAAACCAATGGCTTAGAGCCAAGCTTCATGAAAATGCTGTCAACTTTTACTATGTTCTCTTCCTTGTCTCCAACTCACTTTGCAAATTGACTCATTCCTTCACTGCCTTGAAAAAATTGTTGTTATTAAGGGAACTCGAGTTCTCTGTTTTGCTAAATCAGTGAATACTTTTAACTTCCATCATGCTTATTTCATTTGGTCAACAAGTAATTTTTAGTGGTTAGCCATACGTCATGTATTAAGTTCATGGCTAGCAAACAGACATGAAATTATATAGTTAAAATAATAATAATATATTGAAAAAGTACAGTGTTCTGTGGGAGGGAATAATAAAGGATATCATCACATAATCAAAGAAAATCAGTTTTTTCATCAGTGTTTGTTCTCTGTAGCACTGAAGTCCCCCTTTCCTTTGTCTCACTGAATACTTTGTCCTTTGTTGTCTTGCAAAAAAGACCTCCTGGGTTTAAATGTTTTCCAAGAACAAATAAGTTTTTCATTTTGGTTTATGCTTGCCATCCTGGAGTAATTATTAATAAAACACCATAAAAATGTTCAAAACCATCCAGGTTTGGACCATTAATGACATGTATTCCTCTAGGTAACATCTAATTGACTTAGTAGTGTGTGTAAATATATACTACTGACTTCACAAAATCTTTTCTCCTACTTGATATTGTTTTTTAATCTATACGTTTAAATGCCTTCCAAGTAAATCTAATTCTATCAAATTCTGGTAGTCAGGTTTAGTGTGATCGAAACAGAATCTCATTTGTAGTACCTGCAACACACCAACTTGTTAAAATGATATACCTGACACTCAAACTTAAATGTGTCTTGTAGAGAAATCTTTATTATCAACTAATCATTATAGTCTCTACTTAGAATTCTAAATCTGTATTAAAGAGGACTGCAAGAGCCTATCCAGTCAATGTGTCTCACAATAACTGTGGCAATGGTTTCCTATGCTTGCTAGTATCATTCTCATACATGGGTCAGTTCCTCTTTCACAAAATAGTCAGTGAAATGTTTATAATTATCATTAAGTCACTGTCTTATTGAAAGCTTTGTGGCTTCTCATTGATATGATTAATTATAGTCTTTATATGTTTCTCCAAATGCAACAGGTATTGATAAATGGGAGAAAGCAGAAAAGATGAATAAAAACAGATGTTTTGCATAGTCATGTGCTGAATACAGTTAACTTTGTCTATACGTATGAGAAAGGCTTTTGAAGATTTTAAGGGAAAAGATCAAATACAACCACTTTAACCAATGTCACTTATTTTTTGGTTTGTGAAAAATAAGTGTGTGCTATATTGGCTACTATTTAGTGATAAAGTTTATGGTACTTGGATAATTCTCCCACCATGAAAGCACAATTTAAATAATTTGCTAATTTATATATTTCTTCAATTAGACTTAAGGCATATGAAATGATGAAAGGACAGTACATCAAATTTAATAAAATTGTTTAGGGGTATGGAATGTTTATTTCTACAGCAAATTTGCACTCAGCTAGAACTCAAAATGAGTTCAGGTTTCTTTGCACCACAATCTTGTACAGCCACTTTGGAAATCAGTATGACAGTTTCTCAGAAAATTGGGAATCAATCTTCCTCAAGACCCATCTATACCACTTTTGGGCATATACCCAAGGAATGCTCGATCATACCACAAGGACACATGCTCAACTATTTCATAGCAGCATTATTTGTAATATCCATAATAGTCAGAACCTGGAAACAACCTAGATGCCTGTCAACTGAAGAATGGATCAAGAAAATGTGGTACATATAAACAATGGACTACTACTCAGCAGAGAAAAATAATGACCATATGAAATTTGCAGGCAAATGAATGGAACTAGAAAATGCCATCCCGAGTGAGGTAACCCAACTCAGAAGGACAAACATGGTAGGTACTCACTCATAAGTGGATACTAGATGTAAAGCAAAGGATAACCAGACTGCAACCCACAGCTCTAGGGAGGCTAGCTAGCAGGGAGGACCCTAGGAAGAAAGCATGGATCGCCCAGCAAAGGAGAAATAGACGAGATCTACATCAGCAACCTGGGGGTAAGAGGGGGTAATGGAGGGCAAGTGATGGAAGATAAGAACATAGGGGATTGGGATGGTCGAGCTGGAACAGAGACAGAGTGGGAGAGCAAGGTAAGAGATATCATGATAAATGAAGACATCATGGGAATAGGGAGAAACAGAGTGCTTGGGAAGTTTCTGGGAATCCACAAGGATGACCCCACCTTAGACTATTGGCAATAATCAAGAGGGTGACTGAACTGGCCTACTCTGGTGATCAGATGGCTGAATACCCTAACTGTCATCATAGAGCCCTCATTCAGTGACTGATGGAAGCTGATATGCAGAGATTCATGGTATGTGCCAGGCCGAGCTCCAGGAGTCCAACTGATGAGAGAGAGGAGGGATTCTATGAGCAAGGGACAACAAGACCATGATAGGAAAATGTACAGAGACGGCCAACCAAACTTGTGGAAATGCATGAACTGTGGACCAATAGCTGAGGAGCCCCTATGGGCACTGGACTAGGCCGTCTGGATAAAGGAGACAGTTGTTTAGTTTGAACTGTTTAGGGGTCCCCCAGGCAGGCAGTGGGATTGGGAGCCATCCCTGGTGCATGAGATGGCTCTTTGGAGCCCAGTGCCTATGATGGGACACTTTGTGCAGCCTTGGTGCAGGGAGATGGGGCTTGGACCTGCTTCAACTGAATGTATCAGGCTCTGCTGACTCCCCATGGGAGACCTTGCCTTGGAGGAGGTGGGAATGGGAGGTGGGTTGGGGAAGCAGGAGGAGGGAGGAGAGCTAAATCTGTGGTTGGTATGTAAAATGAGTAGAAAATCTCTTAATAAAAAAAAGAAGTATTTTTCATTGAAGATACAGAAAGAAGATTCACAGCTAAAATGGTGTCTGGCCATGGGATTTTAGAAGAAACTTACTTTGCTGCTAGATAAGTGCAGATATGCTTCATTTATGGTATTTTAAATTGCTATATGGTGGCTCCATGTATATTGTACATTTTACCTAGTTTGCTTAGTATCATTAAGAATGTCACATTTAATTTATCGAAACCATTAGCTATGTATCCTGTGCCAAATGTAGTATTTAGGCAAAGCATTTCAAGGATCATAGATTTCATGTATATTCCACTTGGTTCTTGATGTTTTCTAACTGAAAACAAGTGAAAGAACCAGGAAAGTGGATGATATGATATGATGTGACATTTTCATTCCTACTGTGCTTAGAGTAACAGCTATGTGAATTTTAATGACTATTTTCCATGTATCATAATTTTAGGGTTATTTATTTTATATTACTCAGATCCTCTAAATGAAATACTGCATAAGAAAATTCTTCTTTAAATTTAGTGCTGTTGGGAAAATTTTATCTCTGGAGAAATATCAACATTCTTTCTTCTAATAGGAATTGTTTATATTCTACTTGGTCATGGTGGATATTTTTTTGATGTGTTCTTGGATTCAATTTGCCAATATTTCATTGAGTATTTTTGCATCAATGTTCATGAGGAAGATTGGTCTGTAATTCTCTTTCTTTGTTGCATCTTTGTGTGGTTTGGGCATCAGGGTAACTGTAGCCTCATAAAAAGAGTTTGGTAATGTTCCTTCTGTTATGATTGTGTGGAACAATTTAAAGAGTATTGGAATTAGCTCTTCTTTGAAAATTTGATAGAATTCTGCACTGAAACCATCTGGTCCTGGGATTTTTTAGGTTGGGACATTTTAATGACTATTTCTATTTCCTTAGGGGTTATTGGTCCATTTAAAGAGTTTACTGGTCTTGATTTAACTTTGGTATATGATACCTATTCTGAAAATTGTCCATATCTTTTAAATTTTCCCATTTTGTGGAGTACAGGTTTTTGAAGTATGATCTGATGATTCTCTGGATTTCCTCGTTGTCTGTTGTTATGTCTCCCTTTTCATTTCTGATTTTGCTAATTTGGATGCTCTCGCTCTACCTTTTGGTTAATTTGGATAGGGACTTATCTATCTTGTTGATTTTTTTCAAAGAAGGAACTCCTTGTTTAATTGATTCTTTGTATTGTTACCTTTGTTTCTATTTCATTGATTTCAGCCCTCAATTTGATTATTTCCTGGCATCTATTCCTCCTGGATGAGTTTGCTTCTTTTTGTTCTAGCACTTTCAGGTGTGCTGTTAAGTCCCTAGTCTGAGATTTCTCCATCTTCTTTATGTGGGCATTTAGTGCTTTGAATTTTCCTCTCAACACTGCTTTCATTGTGTCCCATAAGTCTGGGTATGTTGTACTTTCATTTTCATTGAATTCTAGGAAATCTTTGATTTCTTTCTTTATTTCTTCCTTGACCCATTGGTGATGCATTTGGGCATTATTCAGTCTCCATGATATTGTAGGCTTTCTGTAATTTTTGTTGTTCTTGAAATCTAACTTTAAGCCATGGTAGTCTGATATAATACAGGAGGTTATTCCACTTTTTTTGTATTTGTTGAGATTTGCTTTGTGACCGAGCATGTGGTCAATTTTAGAGATAGTCCCATGGGGTGCTTAGAAGAAGGTATATTCTTTTGTGTTTGGGTGGAATGTTCCATAGATATCTATTAAGTCCATTTGAGTCATGACTTCTGTTAGGTCCCTTAGCTCTCTGTTAAGTTTCTGTCTGACAGATCTATCCACTATTGTGTGGGGTTTGAAGTGAGATTTAAGCTTTAGTAATGTTCTTTTTACAAATGTGGGTGCCCTTCTCTTTGGGGCATAAATGTTCAGAATTGAGACTTCATCTTGTTTGATTTTCCCCGTGATACATATGTAATTTCCTTCCCAATCTCTTTCTATTGATTTTAGTTTGAAGTCTATTTTATTATATATTAGATAGCTACACCAGCTTGTTTCTTAAGTCCATTCGATTGGAAAGTCTTTTCCCAGCCTGTTACTCTGAAGTAATGTCTGTCTTTGAAGTTGAGGTGTGTTTCTTGTATGCAACAGAAAGATGGATCCTGTTTTCATATCCATTCTGTTAGCCTGTGTCTTTTTATAGACAAATTGAGATCATTGATATTAATGGATATCTGCAGACACTAGGAACATAGGCCAAAGATACATAATGTAGACTAGGATACATAAAGCAAACATGCAGAAGCTAATAAATTTCATGGGCTGGATGTCTGAAGTAACACAAACAGCCAACAACCCAGTGTTCAAAATGGTATGGTAAACTAGATTTCAACATGATCAAATGTTGTTATATAAGTAGATTAATACATATATGTATTAATACAGTGAGTTTGTGATTGCGTTCTGGTGTGTTATTAGTTTGACATGACCCACTGGTGTAGAAGAGTCACGCCATTCCTTAAAGTTACAGAGGATGGGAACTCTCCCAAGCATTGAAAATGAATTTCATCTTAGGTGTAATTCAAATTGATAGAAGATGTCTCCAGCAATGATTTGAAAATTTTTACAAAACCACACCAGGGCTCAAAGAAATAATTATTAGCATGTGCCATAGGTTTACAGGATGAGGAAAGGGTATGAAAACTATTTCTACAGTGTTGGGAAGCACAACATTTAAAAAGAGAATGCTTCCACTTGGTGAAAATGCCACATACAATTTCCAAAGGAAACAAATTTTAAAGTAGAGCCCAGGTTTTAGTGTTGTACTCTAGTTCTGCTGACTATATTGGATAGTGTTTACCTAATAGCTGCATTTAATTTGTACAATTCATAATAAAAATCACCACAGACAGAAGCTCAATAAGATTGAGAAAGGTGAAAATTGACATTTTTTCTACAATTGAGCTAAATCTTAATTTTTACTTCATTCATAATGACGTACGTAAAATATTTAAATGAACAAAAACACCTCCTTGCCTTTTACTTGAGGGCACAAGGGGGTTCTTGGCACAGTATCACATCTTTCCAATGATGTGTGATTGTTCAGAGGGTGTTGGTTTCCATTTCTCCCCAGGCTACATTGGTCAGTGTCCTAGCTGATGGAACTTCAGTGTTGTCAGTCCTTAACTGAGGAAAAGCTTCTGTCAGAGCCTGTGCCAAAATAAGAGAGAGGAGTGCCATGCATTTTCCTTGCATGCCATTTTGATAGCAATTTTGAAACAATTAAGGAAAGATAATAAAAAGCACTCAAAAACAATATTTAAAGCCATCCTGAGCTCATTATTTCAAAAAATTTATCAACAGCAACAATACTACTCCATACTTGTTTGTTTAGAAGCAATGACATTTCTGTTATTACCTCTTCATTCTTTCCTTTATTTTTTGAGATTATAATATAATTAAATCATTTCCTCTGTCCTTTCCTCCGTTCACATCCTCCCACATACCTCTCTTGCTTGTTTTCAAATCCATGGCCTCTTTTTCGTTAATTGTTCTTACACACAATATGTATATGTATATTTTATTTAATCTTTTTGCTTTACTGCATTTATGCAAAGTACAAGTAAAATCAGGATACTTTGGCATAATCCTAGTAATTAACAAAAAGGTGTCTAGAATTAGAGATCCTGGCACACAAGCTGCTCTACCACTAAATGTTTAAGTACAAGAGACAAGAATATATTCAACACTACAGGTTCAGTGTGACAAAAATGAATATCATGGATTGGGGGTTTTAATGGTGTTGTTGGTACATACAATGGCTCATCTTGTTTCATAACTTGACTGTCTGGAATCAACTAAAACACAAACTTCTGGGCACTTCTGTAAGAGATTTTCTTGTCAGATTATTTGAAGCAGGACAATTCACCCTAAATCTAGGAGACAGCCTCAATAAAAGGACAGAAAAGAAGAAAGCTTTAATTTTCCTTGCTTGTCATCACTCTCACTGGCAAGTTCATTTTTTCTTCTGTTGAATTATTTCTTCAAGGGTATTGCAACTAACTTTTTCAAAATTTCAATGCTAACTGAGGGTATCCTCTCGGCCTTCAGTGCCAGATCAGGATTTTGGAGATACCCAGACCTGTGGTCTGAAAAACTACTGGACTTTTTGCCCCTCTTGTGTGAGACAAACAGTGTAGAACTGCGAGAGGGACACCCTGTAAACCAATCTAGTAAATCCCACATCCCTAGGGATGTAATAGGAATAGAAAGAATGAACACTTGAGAAATAAATTACAAAAGACAAAGTGATTAAATATGGAAAGAATAACAAATATATTATTCATTTACATATGAATATTACATCCATTTACATATGGCTATTCATTCCACCAATTCTGTTCCTTTAGATAATCCTGACTAAAACACCATGCTTTTTCAATTCCCAGGAAATAAGTACATTATAGCTATTTTCTCCTTTGAAAAATCTGAGGTGAAAATAGCTAAAAAGCATATGAGATATCACACACTTAGGCAACTAGGGTTTGGATAGAACTATCATTCTATTATGGTAATGATCTTATTTTACTTTCCCTTGCTCTCTCAGACTTACTATTATTGAGTCAAGTAGTGGTGGCAAAGACAGTAGAATTTAGAAATGTTTATGACTGATCTGGGAGTGGACAGTGATGGAGAGTTACATTGATTTCATACTATAATTTCAGGGCTATTGAACGTTGGAGTGGATTTTTATAATTATCCAGATATTCACTATTGGTAGTGGGCAGGAGAGAGTGTGGAGGCATGATTTACCACTCATGGAACTTGTAAACACAGGAGAGTGCAAATGGATAAATAATAAGGTGGGATTCTGAATTAAATATGTTTGTTTTGATTTAGAAAACAAGAAGTTCAAGCAGAGATGTAATTCTAGGAAGAGAAAAGAATGAACACTTGGGAAATAAAATACCAAGGACCAAATTATCAAATACGTAAAGAATAACTAAATTAAGAGCAAGAGAGTCAGATAATACTCATCCTGGATTCTGGGTGACTAAGAAAATATACAACTTATACAAATAAATATGGAAATCAGTAAGATCTACTTAGAGGTAATGTAATAATATCCAAATAAAGACTGAAAACTCATTGGTAGATTTCTTACTTTACGTGATCTTGGACCTGGATTCTATCCCAAGTATCATCTCCCCAAATACAAAAGAAAATAAGATGTTGTGAAATTTTAGGAATTGTATTTCTTTTTACTTTTCTATTAAATTGAACCATCAGAGGTACAAAAGTTAACAGTCTTCATTTGCTGTAACTCAAAGTGATGAATGATATTAATGTGTCAAAAATGTTAGGAAATTCTCAGTGGATATAAAGAGGATTGAGGCAAAATGATGAAAGACACTTTAACATAATGTGTCCTGATACAGAGTAAAGAATTGTTAGAAACGCTAAGAGAGAAACAAAATGTATGTGAACATGTCTTGATTTTGAAGGTGAGAAATGAACATGAGGAGAATCTGTTTAATTCTAAACTTGTAACATGCTTGCACATTGACAATATGTTACAGACTGAACATATCAATACCTTAAGAAATATGTAGAACATGGGAAAATCAGGAACTCAGAAGCACTGCAAGCTGGAAGTGCTAAGAAGTGTTCTCACACTTGTGAATGCTACTCAGGAGACTTACCCTGTATCTATATCAAGTTGTCACTTACGTTTGAAGGCCACTGAAAATATTTTATTATTTCATTCAACAAACATTTCAGAGACTTTATTGCTCTCCTCCTATTGAGAATAGTCACTGCTGTGTCTTACTTGATTTATTATATGGGCCAATTCTTGTTTTAAGATTTGTCAATGCCTCAGAGAAGATGCTAGGCTGTGTCTTTGCTCTCATGAACTCTACTTGCAATGGAAATTTGTAAAAAAAAAATTAAGTACTTTATGTATTGTACATTCAACTATAGAAGTAGAGGGCTGCCGTTTTATAGAAAATGAGATAGAAAACTTTACCAATAAAGATTCTATATTCAGAAACCAGAATAACACGAAGGGGAAACTAAACTGAACTCTATAAAACATCATTCTAGATACAGGCAATTGTTGGAGAGAGAAAACTGAGATGTAAGTAGACATGGTAGTTTTTAGGAATAGTAAAAAGGCTGAAATGAAATAAAGAAGAGAGTTGTGGGTACAATGCAAAGTAGACATGGTTACATCACACCTTAATAGGGCATGGTAAAGACTGGCTTTCACTATGAGTGAAATGGAATACAGCTGGAAGTCCTGACCAATAGAGACATGATTAGATTTTAAGACTTTGAAAAATTTTTCTTCCTGAAGAAATTAATTTAGTGCCCTGACTGATGAAGGTAAATAACTGAAGAATGGGAAAATCATTTCAAAAAGCAGATGAATTTAAATGAACATTGAGTTCAACTAGACCATAGAACTTGGTAGAAACATTTTCATGATTATGGCTATAAGAGTGGGCATGGTAGATGTGTGACTATATTTCCAGCATTTGGCAGGAAATCACAAGTTTAACGTCATCCTTAGCTACATAATGAGTGTTAAGGTCAGCCTGTTTTACATGAGATTCTATAGCAATTTAATGAGAGTAGATAAATAAGCAAATAAAGAAATGTATTTTAAGTCAGTTTATAAAGTTGATGTTATTTTAAAAATTTATTAATAATCTATTATTAATTAGAATTTTTCATTTTACTGGCAATAATTATACATACACTACATTTTTTAAAATTCCAATGTTTAATTTTTTGAGTTTTCCAAATGCATATTGTATTTACATTATTTCTACTCTCCCTACTCATCCTTTGTGCTGTACACTCCTTCTCACATCCATTACATTTCTTCAATTATTAGTATTAACACAATAAACTTAAATCATCAATAAATACAACAATAATGACTCTAACTAAATATCAAGCTCCCAATTTCTTTTAAAGACACTATCTATCTATCACACTATCTACCTCCAAGTTTCAGGGAACATTGCAGAAGAGGAGGTAGAAATATTTTAAGAGCCAAATACTTCGGAGGACTGCTGAAAGATACTGTATTCTGGACACAATAAGGCCATTGAGTCCATGAACTACCAGATCTTCTGTAGGTAGCCACAGTCACTGTTAGTTCATGGACTCAGTGACCTTGTTGTTAGGTCCAAAGTGGACCCTCAAAATGGCAGTGCCACTGACAATGTCGCAAATGACAGACTGGGCTCCTTTCAGGTTGAACTCAAGCAAAAGGATTGCTATTGGGTAAATAAAACTTGAACTTAGCATTCCTCAGAAATCTCATGAAGTCAGTTTCTTTTTGTCAGGAAAAGCCATAATTCCCCTTATACACCACCAAGTACCTCTGGCAAAGGGCATTTCCTTCATTAACCCAAGCATTCTGCACTAACTCCCAGGCTGGTTGTTCTGTCCTGCACCCCTCTTCCTGCCACTAACTGTCCCCATAAAACTGACAAGGTTTTTCCTTCCAGACTGTTGTCTGCCCCCCACCACAAACCCTGCCCAGAGGCAGCCCAGCAGTGTCATTCCCCAAACAAACTTTCTTTCTACCCATGATGTGCTCTAGTTTGCTGCTTTCACTGTATCTTCACTTACAGACATGAAGTTAAAGGGTTTGGTGGTGACCTGGAAGGAGTTGAAGTGGACAGTAAAGCTTGGATAAAATAATATGTATGCATGCATAAAATTCTCAAAGAATAATTTAAAATACTGTATTTTAAAATAAATTATTTTTTATTTATTCAGTGTATGCATGTATGTGTTTCTTTGAGAATTTTATATATGCATATTATATAAATTTATACTATATGGAATTATAGATATGTGATTTAGCTAATCATTTCACTATATATATAGTGAAATTTTATACTCATTTTATACTCTAATCATATAAAATTTGAACAATTATACCAAAATAAAGCTAGGCAAAAAGCCTAAATGGGATTAAAAACAAAATATAATAAAAAAGCATCTTATAAAAATATTGAAGATGGCTGGGAAGATGTTTCAGAGGTTAAAGCATTTACCTTATAAGCAAGCCTTTACCTTATAAGCAGTAAGCATGAGAACCAGATATCAAGTTCCCAGAACCCAAATAAATGTCATTTCAGCACTTACAAGGCACAGATGGTGTGATACTCAGAGTAAACTGGGTAGCTAAACTAGCAGTATTAGAGGGCTGAGGGTACAGTGGAGAGACCCTTTCTCAATGATTAAGATAGACAGAAATCAAATAAATCTCCTTACATCAATAACCTACAGGCCCCAACATGCATTCAAACATACATGCACTGGCACACATGTGTTCCTACACACGTGTACACATATAAGAACATGTGTATGCAAATGCATGTGCAAAAACACATACACACATTTATTTTTGTTTTGTTTTGGTTTGGTTTGGTTTTTCAAGACAGGGTTTCTCTGTGTAGCTTTGGCGCCTTTCCTGGAACTCACTTGGTAGCCCAGGCTGGCCTCGAACTCACAGAGATCCTCCTGCCTCTGCCTCCCAAATGCTGGGATTAAAGGCATGCGCCACCACCACTCGGCTCATACACACATTTATAAAAGCAAAAAGAAAGAATTTAGGAAGAGTAAAAAGCAAACAATGTCTAAAAACCTGTTACATTTCTTAGAAAAAGAAAATTATTATTATTAAAATTATTCTGAGTTTTTAATTTGTTTTATCTTGTGATGAGCAACTTATAATGAAGAAATATATGAAATAAATATGATTACACAACAACTATACACAGAACTATATGGAAAATAAGCAGAGAAAATGACAGGTACAAAACTATATGTAACCAAAATAATCATTTACATCAATAAAGTACATAACTTATAATGGAACTTTTCAATTATGACAATTTATGTGCTCTCATTACATCAAAGCATAAGAACATGACAGAAGTTCTAAAATTTGTATATAGTATTATATGGTATATAGTAAGTAGGTGCACACTAACTATTTTTATATGGGTGAAAAATTGCAGATATATAAGCACACACTTATTGTACCTGCTTATAAGTAGCATATATCTATTACACATGATGTTGTAAATTTATATTACTAACAGTATGGTAATTTTACTTAATGTTTTATAAATATAATATTAAGAGTTAAAAATCAATAAATATAAAAAGTACAAACAATATGTTGACCTTTGTGGAGGAAAATCATATATATATATATATATATGCATCAAGCAATAGAAAGCCAGATTTTCTAAAATCCACAAATATTATATTTAGTCAGATAAATGCAGTTATTAAAAACTGATAGGGATATCTGGAATAAAAATGTTTTTGAATCTACTGTAAATGTTCCATGGCTTACATGCAAAGCAGAAATAGGAACTAGGTCACATATTGATGGACAAAGCTGTTTCTGAAAGAGACCACTAAAATATCCTTAACCCTAATCAAGTATGTTCAATTAGGTTTAATCATTTACATTAATTTTATTCGATTGTAGTAGTCATCTGGAACTACACCTGAGAAAGGTTATCTGGTCACACACAAAGGCTATGGTTTAGAATACAGTGAAGGTTTTTGCATACCCATGTTGAGTAATATTATGTTTGAGATCCTGGATTTACTGAATTATTAAAATAACCCATTTTATAATTCATTGCAAATAGATTATCTAAAAGAAATTTGTCACGGTAATATTGTGCAGTAAATATAAGGTAGATGATCCTTATAAAAACTCAAAATTAGGTATCAGTATTGCCACTTGGTTACATATTAGTTAAGGTACAATTCTAATGCTAGTAGCTAGGGCAGGAAAAAATTAGACTCTCATTTTGACTTACAGATTTTTCAAGCACCCACCCCAGACCAATGCAAGCCAAGTGGTAATACAATGATAAAAACTAAAATGTTATAAAATCTGAAAATGGCACAAAATACAGTTTGGAAAGAAGACAAATGAGGAGAGATAATTATGGCTGATATGTTTGAGTGTAGGAAGGAATAAATGGAAGATGATAAATACTGAGCAGATGTGAGGTGAATGAAGATGAACAGTATGCTGGGCTCAGTGACAATTTGACATGAAGCAAATGGGGAAATGAAAGCAGTTTGATGGAGTGTTTGGAAGATTCTACTTCCGACAATACAAAACAAAAGGGATGATGAAAGTGACTAAGCTCACTAGGTGGAAATAAATGGTTAATGAAATACGGTTCACAATGTCCTCGACCTTAGTAAGCAGAAACCTCTTAGCCTCATAATGGCATTGCAAGAGAAGACTGGAAAATCATCATCTGTGCTGTTTGGTGCATATCACTGCCAGAGTGGTTTAGCAAATTTCACCAGTTATTAAAGGCTGGCAGATCTTTCAGTGCCCAGCATTTTAAGCTGAACAGCATTGATGAATAAAGTGTTCATTTTTGTTCATATTGTGATTGGCTTTGAAAATGAAGTTCTTGTGGCTAGATCTCAAACGAGTGTCATGTGTGTTCTCTTGAGGCTCAGGGGAAACTAAAGATGACTGCATTGAATACTGGTGAAATTATTGCTTCAGAATCTTACCAGCAGCAAATGGGAAAGAAATCATATTTTAAATTTTATATCATTTCCAACCAAAAGCTTGTCTTTTTATCATCAAATGTTGCTCTTTAAAAGTTTTATTCCCTCCATTAGTGGAATTTTTTTCTGAATCCAAGAAGAGAAGATATACCTGTTTTAGCATGAATTTTAAAATCTTAATCAGGATTTACAGTGGAAGGTAGAGACTCAGAAACACAGAAAGTGGTATATATAGACTCCATCTAAACTTGACAAATTGTTAGATGTTAGTATGAATGCTGGATATTGGCTATATTTTCCCCCAATAGTTTATCAATGTTTGTCATTCTGCAGGAAGAAAAAAAACCTGAGTCCATCTTCATCATAGACACTAATACTAGCTGCTGAGAACAATAAAAACCTCACCCCTTAAAGAAAAATCAAATCTCCTCTGTATATTTATTATAAATGGAAGTGCTGTCACTTGATAATTAAACAAAGAATTGGGGGTTGAATTATTATCTTATGGACTAAAAGAAATTTAATTTCATAAATCATTAATATTCAAATTCAATTGACAGCATTTCTGTAATTGTTAGGGAAAGAGATTTGTCAAAGGTACTCAATGTATCAGAACATTTTTAGAATGCACAACAAGTGGAAAGCATTATAAAATCTTTATTACTCTGCTTAGCTTCTAGGATGGAGAAAAATAATTCTGCTACCTATTTATTATTTGACTAATATAAAATTGCTATGACTAAATCTAACAAAACAAGACTTTTATTGTGAGATGTATGATATAATCACAGTGAATTATAAGTAAAAATAATAGCTAAAGTTTAACAACCATACCAAGGGCAAAATGAAAAACCACTGTATAATAGAAGAAATCAATATTTAAACAGCAATAATAAACTGTAATAAATATGTGACATGAAACCAAATCATAAGCATTATCTCTTTAAGATTAAATGTCTTAATTATAATAAAACATTAAGAACATTAATCTCTACATATTAGAATTAGGTAGAAAAGTGAGAACTTATGAAATCAACAAATAATTTGTTTATTTAACATAGAGAAATAATAATAATAATATTTGACATATCCAGCTAGGCTAGTTAAAGGGAGGGTTGGTTATGGGCAGTATTGACACATTATAGACCAGATATAGTGGCATTTCTAAAATTTTACAACTTAAGATAAATTATAAAAAAATATTAAATAAGGTTGAAGTAATAGAAATCTACAATTTCATGAAAGAAAAAGCTAAGTATTACAGTCAGAAAAAATTTCCAAGTAGTTTTACACTTGTTAAATTGAAGGACTATTATATTTAAAGTACTCCAGAGACTAGAGAGAAAAAATAAATCTTCACATTTTTTGTATCATAACCCTGCTAACAAAATCTGCTTAAATAGACAGGAAGGAGGATAAAGCCATCTCTTAAGAACAGATCTACCATTTCAGACATCATAGCATATACTTATTATACTAGCACTCAGAAGGCTGACACTGGAAGATTTCCACAAATTTCACTAGCTTACTCTACGTAGTGAGTACCATGTGAGCCATTATTACACAGCAAAATTTTGTCTTGAAATTAAAAGCAAGAAGAAAAGGAGAAAAAAATACCACATAAAATTAAACCTTTGAAATCCTAAATTACATTTAATTTAAATGAATAAGGAAATGTATGATTTATTTTCTTTAAAAATAGGGCAGGTTAAATTCAAGGAAACCTTTCCATCTTTATTACATTATAATTGCCAAAGAAAACTCAATATACATAAGTTATATAAAATAATCATTTAACATCCATATAAATTGTAAAATGATTAGCACAATCAATTAAATGCAACTCCTCCTACACTTATATTTCTGCAATAATTACAATTATTATTCTGTTGCTTAGCAAATGTTAGTTGCATAATAAAGTATTACCATTGGTCATCTAATTGTACACTGTCTTCCAGATCTTTTTCCTATTATATTTCAGTTTACACTGTGATAAAAGCCTCTTTTACTTGCATGTGGGTACCAGCATTCTACATGCTACCACATGAATTAAAATACCGTAGATTCAGGGACCATGTTGTTGCTTGAGGGCCCTACTGCTGCTGGGGCCATGGTGACATCTAGGCCCAGCTGCTGCTGAGAGCCATGTCTGAGTCTGTGGTTCTGCCGCAGCTGGGGTCTGTGGTTCATGTCTGTAGCCCATGGTACCATAGGGAGCCATAAGAACCATGCATAATTAAGTCAGAAGGGCCAGGCTGAGCCATGCCTGACTTTCACTGGTCCTGGGAAAACTGGCTCTGCCCCTTGCTGGACACTGCAACAAGAGAGCTGACCCTGATCCTGAGGGCATGGGCATAGGAGAGCTGGCTCCACCCCTCACCTGAGGGACATTAACGCTGAGTCAGGTCTGACCAGCTCAAATACTAGGCCCACATCTGTAAGAAGAACTTCTAACCAGTCTTATTAATAAACACGCGGAACAAGAAATAAGGGTGAAAATCTGACAGAGATCAGAGGAATTAGGAGCAAGCCACCACTCACCAATGCTGCCTCTACTTCCCAGGAGCGAAGTGGAGCAAAGAGACTGCCTTCCGGTCTAACCTGGCTTTTATACCTGTCTATCTGTTAACTAATTTCCCATCTTCCCAAGCTACATCACTTCCTGTCTTGTCTGCATGGATCTTCAGAACTCTAAGGTTGATACTGGGATTAAAGGCGTGTGCCACCACCTCCTACTGCTAGTTCCCCATGTGACCTTGGAGTCACAGAGAACCAAATGGATTAAGGGCGTGTGCTAACTTGCATGGCTATTGTTTTTCTATTAGTGGCTGGCAGCCCCGATTTTCCTCTGACCCTCAGATAAATTTTATTAGGGAGGACAAATAAGATATCACCACACATATCCAGGGCCTTGGTTTTGCCTACCCTAACATCTACCACATCTATGACCTACTCGGGCATGTGAAGAAACTATTCCTGTGGAATGACACCCACAGGATCTTCATGACTCAGGGTGGCTGTGAGATATCTGAGAGGAGATTCAAGAGGGTCCAGTGAGATAGTGTAGCAGAAACCAGAGGCCTTGAACCAGGCCAATGACTCATTACAGTGAACATTTGCAATTTGTAAAGCTGATTGTACAAAGGGTGCACTGTGTGACACACTGTGGTGGCTTCCAATGCCACTAAGATGAATGAAGAGGCTGGAGAGGCGGGAAAGATGGAGGAGCAAAGTGGGTTTTTTGTTGTGGTTGTTTGCTTGTTTTAGTTTGGATTTAATTTATTTTTAATTTCATTTTTTTTGAAAGGGGTTGCTGCAAGACCGGATATGGAGAGACTGGGAAATGAATGGAATTGAGATGCATGATGTGAAATTCCCAAAGAATCATAAAGAAAGTATGCTAAACAATACTTCAGATGCCATATAACAAGGAGATGATCATATTTTTGCTAGTCATTTTGTTATACCATGGGCCAAAGGTATTGATTTTTATATAATATCAATCTTCCCTCATTACATATTTAAAATAATTGCCATTATAATTCTCATTAAGTACTATGTATCAACAAATAATTATATTTATGTTTCTATTAATAGGTTTGACCTCTAACTCTTTTATTTTATTTTATTTTTAAATTTCATTATTATTTATACAGTGTTCTGTCTGCATATATCCCTATAAGTCTGAAGAGGGCACCAGATCTCATTACAGATGGTTGTGAGCTATCATGTAGTTGCTGAGAATTGAACTCAGTACCTCTTTAAGAGCAGACAGTGCTCTTAACCACTAAGCTATCTCTCCAGCCCCGACCTTTAACTTTTATACTACAGACAAAAGTGATTTATTCATTATCACATTAGAGAATTATGTATCTAATCATATTTACCACTAACATCACATTCATATACGTTAGTTTGATTTTTTTCTGGAAGTGCTTCCTTTAGCATTTTAACTAAAAGTAAATAAATAAACATACTGTTAGATGTCTTTCTGTATGCTGTGCTGTGAATATGTGTGGCTCTCATTGGATAATAAAGCTGCATTGGCCTATGGCAGGGCAGGATAAGGTTAGGTGGTACATTGAACCTGAAGATGAGATGAAGAAGGGTGGAGTCAAGAGAGAGGCTAGCATCCTCCCAAGGAGCAACAAGATGCCAGGAGACTAGTAATGCCATGGCCACGTGGCAACATACAGATTAATAGGAATGGGTTGAATTAAGTTGAAAGAGCTAGCTAATATAAGCTGAAGCCATAGGCCATAAAGTTTGTAATTAATATAAACTTCCGAGTGATTATTTTATAAGTGGCTGAAGGATTGCAGGTGGGAGAGATTCATCCCAACTGCAGGGCTGGGCAGGACTGGAGAAACTTCTGACTACATAAACAAATTAGTTAAATTAAATTCATATGATTCTTGTGGAAAATATGTAAGAATATTAAAGGGATACATTCAGTAACCATTATTGGAATGTGCTATTAAAGCAAAAATAGTATGCAAACAATAAAACACAGCAAGAAGTATGCCAAAAATATCCATTTCTAGAAATAATAGGTGAGTAGTAAAAGGAAGTATATATGTTGACCAATCTTCAATGCTAACTTAACTGGACTTTAAGACATTCAGAAAACGCAGTTCTGGGTGTATCTGTGGAGTTATTTTCAGAAACATTTAGTTGAAGCTAAAAGTCCAACTGTTAGCTAAAAGTTTCACCAAAGTCCAACTTGCTGAGATTATTGGTCATTCTGTATTGAAGAGATATTTACTCCATATAATCAGCCATTACTTATTGATTTCATCTAGTAATGGAGATTAAACAGCTCCTGAGGGTCAGAATTCCTCTTGTAGCTAACAGTGTCATTTAATTTTTTTCTTTTTTTTGTAATTTATTTATTTATTTATTTGTTTGTTTTTTAATTAAAAAGATCTTCCACTCCTTTTACATACCAACCTCAGATCCCCCTCTCCTCCCTCCTCCCACCCCACCAGCTTTCCCTCTCCTCCCTCCTCCCACCAGACCAGCTCCTCCCCTCAACCCACCCCCATTCCTACCTCTTCTAAAACAAGGTGTCTCATGGTGAGTCCCCAGAGTCTGGCACTCTCAGCCAAGGCAGGACAAGACCCTCCTCCCTGCGCCAAGACTGTGCCGGGTGTCCCACCTCAGGCACTGGGCTCCAAAAAGTCAGCCCCTGCACCAGGGACGGATCAATTCCTGCAGGCAGGCTCACCCACCAAAGGGCTCCATTGGACCCTGCAATCTACAAAACCCACGCCCCATCTCCTACCCATCCCCCCACCGCGCAAACCCAGAGGCTTCCTGAGACTCCAATACAGCTCTCATTGGACCAAGAGGTGAGTGTCTCTTCCCCACCTAGAGAGTCCTGCCTCAATTTTTCTACTATATCAGAAGCTGAGGTCCATGTTCATCTTTATTATAACCTTATTTATGTTGTAGTTTGGCCACCTCCCCTTATGGGCTTTTCTGGAGGCTCATGGGAAGAAATAACCTAAAGTGAATATCTGGTCCACCACATTTTGAGAGAGCAGAAAAGGGTTACCTTGCTCCATGAATATAGCACCCACCTCCTAATTATTCATAAAACATATAAAATCCTCAATTCAGAACCCACTGAATGGCTCCCTGTTTAGGACAGCTTGCTCCAATCTTTGAAGTACTTTGCTTTTCTTAGTAAATTTCTGCTTAAACTGTCAAAAAATAGGGCCTTACATATATTAAGCAAGTGCTCTATAAGTTAGCAACAGTCTCCCAGCCTTATCTGGCTATTTTTAATTTTATTTTGAGACAGGGTCTTACTAAGTTACCCAGGCTGACATTGAACTGCTATTGTGTAGCCTAAGCTAGCCTTGAACTTGTGAGCCTCTTGATTCAGCATCCTCATTAGGTCTTGTGCTGGATGTGTCAATTTGAAACAAGCTAGAGTCATCTGAGAGAAGATAACCTCAAATGAGAAAATGCCTCCATAATACCTCCCTGTGGGCAAGCCTATGGGGCATTTTCATGATTAATGATTGGTATGGGGAGGGCCCAGCCCATTATAGGAGGTACTATCCCTGGGAAGATTGGTCCTGGGATGTATAAGAAAAATTGAGCAATCCAGGAGCAACAATCCAGTAAACAGCATTCCTCCAGGTCCTCCAGGTCACTGTCTGAAATCCCTGCCCAACTTCCCTTCATGATTGATTGCAATGAGTATATGTGAGATAAAATACGTGCTTTATTCCCCAAGTTTCTTTTTTTTGTATTTAAGTATATATGCATGTTTGTATTTTTTATTATGAGTATTTTTAATTCATTTTACATACCAATCAAAGATCCCCCTCATCCCTCCTCCTGTTCTCCCCAGCCTCCCCTTCCCACCTCCCCATTTCCCCCCAACAAGAAGGCAAGACCTCCCATGAGGAGGCACATCCTGTAAAGGCAAGTCCAAGCCTGTCCCTCTGCCTCAAGGTTGTGAGAGGTAGCCCATCATAGGTAGTGGGCTCCAAAATGCCTGCTCATACACTAGAGATGGATTCTGATCCCACTGCCAGTCCCCCTCCACCAAGTAGATCAAACTTCACAACTGTCTTGCCATCCAGAGGGCCCAGCCCAACCCCATGCAGGCTCCACAACTGTTGATCCAACTTTCATGAGTTCCCACTAGTTTGGTTTGGTTGTCTCTGCAGGTTTCCCCATTATGATCTTGATGGACTTGCTCATAGGATGCCTCTTCTCTCTCCCGAGCTGGACTCCTGGAGCTCTGCCTGGTGCCTGGCTGTGGATCTCTACATCTGCTTTCATCAGTCATTGGAGAAAAGCTCTGTGGTGACAGTTAGGGTATTCACTGATCTGATCACTGGTACAAGCCAGTTCAGTTCGGGCACTCTCTCCACTATTTCTAGTAGTCCAAGTTGGGGTCTTCCCTGGGGATTCCTGGGAACTTCCCTAGCACCCGGTTTCTCTCTATCCTCATGATGTCTCCCTCTATCATGGTATCTCTTTCACTGCTTTCCCACTCCATCCCTGTGCCAGCTCAACTATCCCATTCCCTTATGTTCTCATCCTCCATCCCCTACCCTCCATTGCCCACCACTCATCCCCAGTTTGCTCATGGAGATCTCATCTATTTCCCCTTCCCAAGGTAATCCATGCATCCCACTTTGGGTCTTCCTTGTTAGCTAGCTTCTCTGGAGTTATAGGTTGTAGTCTGGTTATCCTTTGCTTTACATCTAGTATCCACTTATGAATGAGTACATACCATGTTTGTCCTTCTGAGTCTGGGTTACCTGACTCAGGATGATATTTTCTAGTTCCATCCATTTGCCTGAAAATTTCATGGTGTCATTGTTTTCTTTTGCTGAGTAGTACTCCATTGTGTATATGTACCACATTTTCTTGATCTGTCTAATTATGAATAGAGCATCAGTGAACAAGAGTAAACAAGTTTATCTGTAGAAATATGTAGAATCCTTAGGGTATAATCCAGTGAGTGGTATAGCTGAATCTTGTGGTAGATTTTTCAGCTTTTTGAGCAACTTCCACACTGATTTCCATAGTGAAGTCACAATTTTACTTTCAGAAAAGAAAAAAAAATGTTCCATTGACAAAGAGACTAAAACATATATCATATAAAATATATAGGAGACTTGACTTTAGCAGTGTTCTTCAGATGTCAGTAGTTTCATTATATTTGAAAGTTTGCCTTGAATGTGTAGACAGTGGGTAATATTTTTCCTATACCATTCTGTGTTCTTAGCTGTGATGGATTACTGTAATAAAGTACCTATGAAAGAGAAAAGTAAGCCAAAGTTTATTTCCATACAAGCACCCCCCTCTCTCTCTCTATCACACACACAATCTTAGAGAGTACTTAGTACTCCAACAGATGGCTTAGAATCCACACTTAAATTCCATAGTCCTCTAAAATTGAAGGGTATTTAGTACTGGGAACTTAGCTCATCTGTAGAGAGGAAATAAGGAAAAGAAAAAATGGAGGTTGGAAAGAGAAAAGAAAGTGAAAACAAAGTAAAGAAAGAAAATGATGTGGAAGATCAGTAAGTAGTGATATAACGGCTCTTTCAGTTATTGAATCCTTTAGCTGTTTGAGTCCTGGTTATCATGCTTCCTTGATTTTGGTTAAGTTTTACACTGACAAAGGAGAATCTCTTGTGTATTCATTTTCTAAAACTAATATATATTGAAAAAGACATTTGTAGTATTATACTCTCGCTCTGAAAAGTCATATTTTGGATTGATATATTCAGATGTCATATAAATAAAAAATTTAACTTGAAATTGGTTTGTAAATGTGTACTATTTTAGGTTATGCACTTGTACTAGGAAAATTGCGAAGATTATTTGCTAAGTATTAAAATTCTATAGCCTATTGGTTGCATATTTATTTCCTTTAAATGGTTCAGATAATATAATGTTAAAATGTTTACTTGTTTGATGTGAAATTTTAAATGTAATCATTTGAATAAATCAACCACACTAAAATGTTAAGTACTACCTCTCTACAATTATTAAAATAAAATTGGACTGGAATGCATTTTCTAGCTAATATGTATCTTGCTTTATTATATACACTGAAAATAAAGGAAAATGGGGCAGTGTGTATGTAGCCATTGCTTTTGAGTACTTTTTACTTAAGAAATCAAATCCTCATTAGAGACAATGAAACAAATGTTATAAAGTTGAAACAATGATTAAACACAAACATATGAGAAGTGTGATTTGGTGGTTTAGCTCAGGGGTAGTGTACTTGTCTAGTTTAGTCAAGGTTGAATCCCATCCTACTTTGATAGAAGGACGGAAAAGAGATGTGAGGGAGGAAGGGGGAGAGGGAAAGAGAGAAGGAAGGAGGGAAGAGGCACATCATTTCAGATGTTCCCATGTTCCATAGAAAACAACTGTAGTATGAAGTATGATGGGATTGGTATTATATTGAATAGAGCACAAGTTATGTGATTAGAAATAGTCCCTCTTTCCTTGTCACACATGGTTATATGATCTTTACCAACCCATACTTTCTTCTCTTATTTGCAATTGAATTGTACATAAACTAAGGGCAGTAGCTATCATGATTGGCATACAAGTCCTTTCAAAATCTAAAAGTACATGTTCTGATTGTGACTATTAAAACACACTAAAGGAAAATTATAAAATACACTTTTTGGTGAGTGTCATTTGGTAATATAATAAAAGGTAAGATATGAGCTGGAAAAGAAATTACATAAGCCAAGCCATAGAGTAAATATTACTGGTGTCATGAAGTAGAATTCATCACCAAGCTCTCAACATTTTTCTCATTGTGCCAACTTAATTTTGTACTTTGATTGTAATGAAAAGCTTTATGAGATCTCTAGGCTTCATCTCCCCTCAAAAAAACAACACTGCAGCATTGCAAAAATGACTCTAAAGAGACTTTTGACATCATTACTTTAAATGAACTGTGGATTGCTTAAGTACGACAAACAAAAAGAGTCCTACAAACTCTCACTTCACAGTGGATCTCAGGTCAGATGTATTAATTTGCAGGATATTCTTTTTTTATTTGAAAGTTAAAATAAGAAAAGAAAATGTAAAACCTAGACTGATCAGAATCTTTCTCTATTTATGAAATGAGCTCGGTTCTAGTCTCTATTAAATTTCTTGTCATTTGATGAATTAAATATAATTATAATGAACTCACTTGGTATTTGATGATAATCTGTGGGGTTTTTCTTCCAGTTATATAGCTTCTTATTAAATCTCACATGTAAATGTGTAACCTTTTTCAAAAAGACTAGAGTCACATCCCAGTGAAAACTTTATAGAATTTATTATCATGAAACATCTTGAAGACTGATGAAAAGACCCTCATTAATTCTGAACATATTGCTCAGAGGCAGGTAAGTGGCCCCTATTATGATTCATTTTCATGAGTTACCAGTTCCATAACAAAAGTCAGGTCTAGACACTCAAAGGGGGTCATTTAAGACTTCTTAGCTTTGTTCTTGCTCTAATGCTACTATTGGTCAATTGAAAGCCATATTCACTTCCCATTTGCCAAAAGCTCCTTCCTGGTTGCAAAATGTGGGAAAATTGCCATAAAACATGTTCTAAGAGCTTGAATTTAACATATTACCAGCTATTTGGTAATACTACATCTCAGAATGCATGAAAATATTTATTATATTTTTTGGATGTCTAATTAGACATAAGAAGGGAATTAATTTCCAGTCTTGAATATTATATTATTCAGGTGTGGCTAGAAATTTGGTTCATTTTTTTTGCTTTTGGCTTGTCATTTTGAATCTTTGTATAGTATCACTTTTAGTCTGTGAATATATTCTTCAGTCTCATCATCAGGAATCTCATAAGATGCATTTGTTTTATTCTTTACAAGCATATTTAAACAAATACAGGCCCATTAAAGGTTAAACTTTCTTTACTTGCTTGAATTTAAACTTTTATATCACAATAATATGTCAGCTTCAGAAAGCTCAACATACTGCAGAGAGCAGACCAACTTTTAAACATGTAGAAAATGTGATAATATCTTTATAAGTCTAAGTAATCTATACAAAAATTTCTAAAAGACTCATAAGACAGAGTATCCATATGTCATGGATAACAGAAATAAAGCCATCACACAGTATTCATTCTCAAAGATGTATTCATAGAGTGGCAGGATGTAAAGACATTTCATAGAAAAATTTTCATATCTAGAAAACATGCCAGTTGTCTCTTGGAGAAACAGTAAAAATTTCTCATCCAGAGGCAGGGTAAGGACAATCAAGACAAAATAAAAGATACTACTTAAAGAATAGGATATGGGAAAGATCTTCACACAGCTACTGAATGAGAAGTCAGTTATTTGGAGATGCATTAAGTTTCAAAGGAAATGAAAATATTGATGTTCCAATAAGAAGAAATAATACAAAAAATATCATGATAAGGAAGAACACAGCATATAAATAAGTGCAAGTGAAGATGGATTGTAGTATTCACAGGCTTAAATGAGAATGGGTAAGGCCTGTGTCTCAAGCTAAAAAACTAGGCTTTAAAATTCATCAATTGATAACAAAGGGAACCATTAAAGGAATTACTAGCAAGGACAAAGTTGTGGTCATTTTCTATTAAATTGTCTATTGGTTGTATGGATAATAAATAAGTAGGACAAGGAATAAGTGAAAGACTATACATTAGAGGTGTAAATGTATATTGGAGTCAATCCCAGCCTATACAAATCTTAGTCTTTTTACTCGATTGTGTGAACATTACTTCTGAAACTATAATTCCTTCTTACATAATGGGAACTTAATAATTATTAGGCATGACTACCAAAAACATGAAATAACATTTATTATCTCTAAGCATGAACAACAGATAAGTTGGTGGATAGGTAAAAAAAAGATGTTATATAATGCTTTAGTTTGAGTGTATCTACTAAGAGTTCATGCCTTGAAATATTAGTTCCTCTGAAAGTGAGGACTAGTGAAAGATATTTTGGTAATGTGTTAAAGCCTTCAGATGAATTATTCTTTTCTTTGAGAATTAGTTGTTTTGCTAGCCTGTACCACATTTTTCCCTTCTGCACATGTCCACTTGGCAGGATCATTTATTCTATAAATTAAAACATCACAAAATCCAGATTAGATGCATACACTTGACCTTAGAATTCCTGAGCTCCAAAATCTGAATTAAAAGAAATTATTTTCTATTATAAATTACCATTCTCAGATATTCGTTATATTACTCGAAAATGGACTAGAAATAAACACATAATGAACTGAATATTATTTGATAGCTACAGTGAGACACATCTATGTGAAGTAATCAAGGACTATTAATATTGAACACATATTAAAAGATATTAAGCTAATATAAAAATAGATTATTGCTTTCTAAACTACTGTGAAAATTAATGCTCATATGATTTTCATATATTTTGTACTTGTCAGTAGATTCTATTTTATGTATATTTCATAACTTTTTAATATTATTAAGATGTTTCAAATGAAATAGTAATATACTGGGTAATATAAATCATTCTTTTGGTATCATTTGGTATCATTGTACCTATGAAGGTCCAGAAATTTCACATCTCTCAGCTAGAAACCATCATTTTCAAGATTGGTAGGGGATGATTGATAAAACAACTCCTACACAAATTGAAACTTTTGTCAGAGTCTGTAATTATTTGTATTCTGCAAATACATTAGATTATGTATCTTCTAGATTTTGCCATACTGTCGACCTAGATAAATGACAATTCACAGCTAGGAAAGACTCAAAGTAACATAAATAAGTTCCCCCATCATAAAACTAAATATGCTTGCCACTGGATGAATACATTCATTGCTGCAATTACTATAAAATGATCCATCCTTAAAAAACGGAGATGGATGGGACCAGAGAGGTGGCTTGGTGATTAAAATTGAGGGTTGCTCTTTCAGAGGACTTGAGTTCAGTTCCCAAGTACCCACTTGAGGCAGCTCTCAACCCATTGTAACTTCAGCTCCAGGGCTGCCAAATACTACCTCCACTGGCACCTACTTTCATGAACAAATACTCCACCAAAATAACCACACATAATAAAACATAATTCAAAAATAAATGTTAAGAATGATTTTTAAGAGAGATATCATTGCAGAGCACCTAGACAGCCTGTGTGAGGTCCTGGCTTCACTCACGTTCACAACCACTCTGCTTACAAAACCATGAAAATATATTTTCATTTTTAACAAAGTGAACCTAGAGGATATTATGGTGTATGAAATGAGTCAGACAAAGGACAAATATCTAATCGTCTGTTATATATATGTTCTGTATGTCTATAGTACAGATTTTAGACATCATTGGAGAATTTTAAACATCATTGCTTGTTCTGTGAATGACAGTTACCACAAAAACTCATAGCTGATCAAAGTGAAGAAATTAAGTGTCAAAGGAATGATCAGTCATAAATTGGTCACTTATGTCACATCATCTTCCCTAAATACCTCAGTGACCAATTTAGAAAAAAAAAAGCAGAAAGATCAGAGGTTGGGAAGGACTGTAGTGAAACGGTTCTCTGGATATAACAAGACCACTATATACATGTATTCACAGTGGGTGTAGTTGCCTGCACAAAAATAATTAAGCCAGTCAGCATTTCATTATAGAATAGGGGAGTAGATAACAAGCCCTCATCTGTAGCTGAGGTGCTATTGACAATTTATGGATTCTGGAAGAGGAATAGTTGGTTTCTTTTTTTTTTTTTTTAAGGATGTGACCACTGATGTGTCAGGATTCTCCAATGAACAGCACATGAATATATAGGTACACTTGGACAGAGTGGGGTGGATCTGAGAGGATCAAAATATGGATATTATAAAAATAGTTGGGATGTATTGTATGTGAGAAGAATAAATTAAAAAATACATTATATAGATTTATGAAATTCTCAAGGAACTGATACAATTATATTTAATTAAAAGCAGTTTATATAGAAAGGAATAAACCACAGTGATTATGGGCAGCTGAGTGAGAAATGGAGACACAGATACAAAAGTGTGTAAAGCTCCTGATAGCTGAGAAGACTAAGTTCCAAGAACAAAGTAAGCCATGAGGTGAGGAATATAGTGATAATACTGTATTCTGTGCTAGAATTTTCCTTATGTGAGTGAATTTTATATGCTCATACCAAAAAAGAATGTTTTCAAAAGCTAACTATATAAAATGAATGCTGTGATCATTTATTTTTATTATAGTAATTAATTATAGTAATGGTTCAATATAAACATCATAATACCATTCTGTGCACCTTAAATGTATACTACAAAATCCAGATTTAAACTTTCATCATTTGGAAGACAATACCTTTATATGTATTGCTAAACACATATCCTTATTTCAGTTTTGTGTAAAGTATCTAAAGGGACTGCAGAAATGGAAGAAAACTTATTTGCACAATTAGTAGTCATATATTTCCTATAAAAACTAAATAAAAATTTAAAGTTAAAATATAATAAAACACTTTGCAAAATATACTTAAAGTATCTTAATTGAAAAAATAAAATTTATATGTGCTATTACTCTATTTTCTTATGTTGCCTTTTCCCTTTGCATTTTTCTTTCTCTTCCTAAACCACAGAACACAGTCTTTAAATCTCAAATATTCATAATATGTTTTATGGCCAAAGTTGAGTGTCTGTGTCACTTTATATCAATAGCCCAACTGTTGAGTGTACTACAAATTTACTCCACCTACTTAGCTGTGGAAACAAACAAACACTAGCTGGCCTTAGCACTTTATCAAGTCCTCAGAAAACGATCTGTTTTTCCTTGATTTTATATCCTCTATAGCTAACAGATGAAAATCTACATGAATATTAGAGTTGCAAACTTACCAAATGGTCATTGACAGATTATAATACACCTAATTACTTCTGTCCAGATAAATAGAAATGACTCAGATAGCTTAGATATACTGGCAGGATGAAAATATCTTAGCTATAAGTGGGCCAGCTGTAGGTGAAAGTTTTGTCTAGTCCTGCCCGGTCCCACAGCTGCTCAGACCAAAGTAAACACACAGAGGCTTATATTATTTTTAAACTATGGCCGTGGCAGGCTTCTCACTAGCTAGCTCTTAAATCTTAAATTAACTCATTTCTATAAATCTATGTCGCTACATGTTCCATGGCTTTACCTGTGTGTCATTACATGCTGCTCTTTGGATGGCTGATGGCATCTGCTCAGCTCTGCTTTCTTCTCCTCTCTCCCTAGTTAGAATGTCCCGCCTAACCTTATTCTGCCTCACCATTGGCTAAACACCTATATTAATCAACCAATCAGAGCAACACATATTCACAGCATACAGAACAACATCCCCATCATTTCTCCCTTTCTTTCTATTTAAAAAGAAGTTTTGAACTTCAACAGGACAGCAGGTTACAACAAAGTGAATCTCAAGTCAATTAAGGGATAGAAGAAAATATATGCCTCCTTATTCATGTGAATCCTAATAAATATTCTCAAGTATTATACTTATTACCATAAATATTACTTTACAGGCTAGTCATCTGGACAAGCTCATCCTTGACTTTTCCTATGACAAAAGCAGTAAGAGATAAAGAAAGCAATAAGAAACTCCATGAGGTCCCATCCATATGCAAAGAACTACAGGCAACTAAGAAATTTCAAGAGCGGGAGAAATAGTTTTCACTAGGAGAGAGCACATCAAATGGTTATCTAATACCAAATATTGGGCCCTGAAAACATATACTTAAAAGTAACTGTATTAGTTAGGGTTTCTATTGCTGTGAAGAAACACCACAACCATGGCAATTGTTACAAAGGAAAACATTTACTTGGAGATGGCTTATAGTTTAGAGGTTCACTCCATTATGATCAGAGCTGGAAGCTTGGCAGCATACAGGCAGAAATGGTGCTGGAGAAGGAGCTGAGAATTCTACACCTGATCCACAGGAAACACGAAGAGACTGAGACACACTAGGCTTGGCTTGAGCTTCTGAGACCTCAAAGCCTGCCTCCAGTGACATACTTCCTCCAACAACATCACACCTAGTCCAATAAGGCCACACATTCCAATAGTTCCAGTCCCTGTTAGCCTATGGGGTCATTTTCATTTGAACTACCACAGTAACATTATACAGACTACTGACTGACAATGTTATATTTAGATATATATGTATATACATGTACATATATGCATGCAATGACAATCAAAAAGAAGCCATGAATTTTTTTTAAAAGTAAGGAGGGGCATATGGGAAGGTTAGAAGAAGGAAAGGGAAGGGAAAGATATAATTATAATTTCAAAAATAAAAAATGAAAAAATAGACTCTCTCATTTCCTAAGTCAAATGTTCATGGTATATAAAATATAACTTACTCTATAAAGTGTTAATGAAAATAACTGTTAATGTTTGCTTTAATCAATATATATACATAGATAGATAGATAGATAGATATACCCTAACATAATAGTTATCCTTATGAGATAGAAAACCCTTGAGTAATTGGTAATAGCCAGAGTTTCTGTTATTGTTATAAAATTTATAGGTGCTTAATGTCCATTTTGATAGGGTTAGTGATTACCATAGTGTGAACATGGATAAGACACGCCTATATTTTATGGAAATAATGTAAAGGATTAGAATATTAATGGGTATTATTTTCACATGCAAATATAAAATCCGTCACTTATAACATCAGGCTAAACAATAATATTTAAAGAAAGTTAGGAAAAATACAAGGAAATAAAACACAACCATTATTTGAACACTTTGCTGAGATGCCATAAAATAAGTATATTGTAAAATTAGGAAGGGATTAATTGCCTATATAAAATGCAGTGATCAACCATAGAAATCCTACATTAAAGGCTGATTTTTTATTATGTCATCTTACATTATATCTCAAAAATTAATCAAAGAGCTGTCAATAACAGTAGAAGTCAATATATTCCTCTTTAATGATAATTCTTAAAACCCTTTTGGAATATTTTTAATTCCAGTTGTTCTTTCTGTTTTCTTTGATAAAGGAAAGAAAATCATGCTTAAAGATATAAAATATTTATAATTTTAAATATACCTTTGATTTCTTTTTAAAAATGACTTCATGGAAAATTCATATTTATACAAATATTTTAAATTCATAAGGATAACAAAATTTTGTGTTTAAAGATATTGAAATATTTTAGGGAGGTTTAATGTATTTACATTGGAAATGACACAAAGATCACTTCTGGAAGACTAGCTTTTGAGGAAAGTTTCCTACTTGCCCTGTGCACCATTTCCTAAGTCTGCTCTATAAAAAAAAACATTACTCTGTTTCTAATCAATGACTCTTAGAATTTGCTAGAATTATTCATGAAATCAAGCACTTACAGTCTCCATGCTGATTGTGTAAAACTTGAGGCCTCATAGCATCATATATTTTTGAATATCATTTGCCTAGGCTCCAAAACATTCATTAATTCTACCAACTTAGCTTCTATTTCTATGAAATTTTCTTACTCTGAGCATTGGTAGTACAGTAAGAAAATATTTTTTGGTGTTATTCACATCTGATGAATTAAAAAGAAGACAGATACACAATATAAATGAAGAGAATTGCTGTTTCAACATCATTTTTAATCTTTTTCTATACTTATCACCATTACAAATAATTTCTATAAAAAAGGTATCAATTCTACAAATCCTGACATGTTTTTCACTCCTTATTTCCTCTTCACTCTTATGTTATTTTTTTCTTTACTGTTTAAGAGACTATGTACCATTTGAGGTTGTGTTTGGGGGTGTTGTGTTGAAGTGCAGAAATATCACACACACACACACACACACACACACACACACACACAAAACACATCTAGATGTGTATAAGAGACAGCACACACACACACACACACACACACACAAATGATATTAGTAATTGCATATGTTTCACTTTGCTGTGGGAGGCAAGCTGGAATAAACAGGAATATTGTATCAGTAAGTAACCTGAAAAGTTGATATCAGCAGGATGACAAGTAGGAAATACCAACTTTTATCTTCCAACTATACATGCTATTATATAATGTGCAGCAACAGTGGAAGGAAATGGAGATTATACATTTACAAAGAATGACTGGTGAGAACAGCAGGCAATGGGAGGTAGTTAAAGAGAAAAGAAAAGCAAAAGCAAATGGTATCAGCCACATAGTAGAAACCATGATGTGTCCTAGTGAATCATTGCTCAGGGGACACCTGAGCACACCTGGCACTGAGAGAGGTCACAGTTCTTTATTCCAGAAATCTCTAAAAGGGAGACATGCCTCTACAATCCTCCCTGATCTGAAAAGCTGACAGCAGTGTATTACTCTGGAAAGAACACTTCCAGAAACCTCTCTAAACTCAGTGCATATGTCATGAGACCCCACATTGTGGACCCAGACTATGTGCTGTACTGTGCCAATCCAACACCTCAGATATTGTATTTGTTCCTTGAATGATCTAGTTCACATTTTGAGCCTCCAGAACCAAGTTATTACGTGCCAAAGAAAAAAATGGATTGATTAATTAAAATTACTAAAGAAAATTTCTATAAAACAAGGATGATATATTTAATAATAATCTATTACAAAAAATAAGGGTAAACAGAAACTTTTTCAGATACATAAAGCTGAGAAAATTCAACACCAAGTCTTTTCTGACAAGAACTGTAAACTGAGTTCATGAAGCACAAAAAAATGTGGCAAAATCAACTGAATGTGAAATACTCATTTTTAGACAT
Organism: Neotoma lepida; assembly: GCA_001675575.1. Lineage (NCBI taxonomy): Eukaryota > Metazoa > Chordata > Mammalia > Rodentia > Cricetidae > Neotoma > Neotoma lepida. Next base: position 133,042 of record LZPO01068923.1, read on the forward strand.
AAGTACACAGTGCAATTCAGAGCATTCTTAAGAATCTAATTAAATCAGATGCATCTTTATTATGAACTAAAAAGAGAAAAATACAAAATCTAATGGCATAGTTTATTAAATTGTACAAAATGTAAGATTGCCAGGGTCTACCATGAAAAAGTGCCTCAGGACTTTTTACCTTTCTTTCATTCTGTATGTCCTAATCCATGTCTGCCTGGCTGGCAGCTTCCTGGCTGGCACTGGGAATCTCCCTCTTTCTCTCCTTCATTCTCTCTCCTCATTCTCCCCTAAGCCTACATTTCTCCTCCTACTTCTTGTCACTGCCCACCAATCCTGCCTATCCATCTTCTGCCTAGCTATTAGCCATTCAGCTTTTTATTAGGCCAATCAGCTGCCTTAGTTAGGCAAAGCAACACATGTTTACATCATTAAGCAAATGTAGCATTAACAAATGTAACACATCTTTGCCTAGTTAAAGTAATATTCCACAACAATATTTTTATCATATTCTTTTCCCTCTCTGAGCTTCTCTTATATCATTTCCACCTCCCTACCCACCCAACTTATTGTTCTATCATCCAACTATATCTATCTATCTATTTATCTATCTATCTATCTAATCATCTATTTAGCTTTCAAAAAAGCAAGATTAAAAAAACCCAAAGTGAAAATCAAATCAAACAATCAAAACAAAACAAACAAACAAACAAAACAAGACAAAACCAACTAAAATCAAAAGCACACCAAAAATATGGAATTTGTTTGTTTGGTGTTGACCACCTACTTCTGGACATGAAGTTTGCCCTAGAGTTTGGTTACTATACAAAATGACACTTAATTGATGAAATTTTTTCCCTTTCTGAGCACATATCAATTGTAAATAGCTTCTAGGATAGGAGTTGGACTTTGTGTCCATTTTCTCTTTTCAATGTTGGAATTTTGTCTGGTTTTGAACATGTGGCTATTGACAAGGATATCACTTTCCATGTAATCTGATGGGTAGGCTTTATTGCTGAAGACGCAGCTTACTTACAAAACATCAAAAAATCAAACTGGTAAACAATTTGAAGATTCACTTTTACTGACTGGAGTTCATGGTGTTGGAATGTACTATGCACACTACCGGAGGAGAAAAACAATCATCAATATCTCCCAGCTACGAACTCTGCAACCTGTAATAGTGACATGTCTGCAAGATATACTGGTACAATAATGGAGTAAATGTTATGGGTGTTGTCAACCACTTTTTAATTGGATTTAAGGCCCAGTTAGTGAGCTGACACCCATACCTGAACTGTTCCTTTTTCCAATGGATATTAATTAACACTGAGACCCACACCTGCACACATTGCAGAACGTGAAAGGCTTTGGAGCACTTGGTTCTAAATGGGATGACTTTATCAAATCCTTCCACTCAAGGCTCAGTGATCTATGCAGAAGATGCAGTAAGACTGTAAGAGCCAGAAAGGGTGGATGACACCAAGGAAACAGTGTCTTCCAGACATAGTAGGACTGATACACATATGAACACACAAGTAGTTTTTTTTAATATTTACTTATTTTTATTTTATGCATATGGTTATTTTGTCTCCATGCATGCTGGTATACTACATGCTTGAAGAGACCAGAAGATGTCATTGGATCCTCTCCAACCGAATTACAAATGGTTGTTAGTAAGCATGTGTGTATGTTCTAGAAGTTAAACTCTAGCCATCTGTAATAGGAACAAGTGCTCTTAACCACTGAGTCATCTTCCCAGGTCCTCAAATATTAATTTTTGATAATCATATCCATTTCAGTAATAACAAATGTCCATCTTTATAATAGAGGTGTTACTTTCCAGAAAGTCAACTGAACAGGTGAAAATTTAATGATATTGCAAGACTTCTCACATGCTCAAAATGTCTTGAATACTAAAATTATACAAATAAATATTACATAGAAAAATATCATACTCTTCAAAAGAAAGATTTCTTTTCTCAGCACTAGACTAAACTGTAATGTGTGGTTTTCTAACTTCATTGTTAAAATAGTGCCATTCCAAATGTAATTACCAGAATCAAAAATGTCACTGCAATAACTTCCATGAAGTTTTTTTTTTCCTTATGTCTTCAACCTGCTGAAATCTTAGGCTTCAATATCCTTTCGACTAAGCTTATATCACTCGGAATAAAAGATAACATCTGGCTTTCTGTGTTTCTCATAAAATGATGGATATTTCAAACACTAAAAGAAATTTCAAATGCTAAAAAAGAAAATAAAACAAATCATGTACTATCTTTAATGTTAAGCATGTTAACCATAGTTAGTAACCACTACAATTATATTCATTTTCAATGTCTTGATAGGAATGGTACATTTACTATTTCTCCGAATATAAAAATATAATACACTTTTTTATGGACAGCATTACTTGTACTTATGAATATCCATTTATCTGAATATAAAGGAATTATTTGGCATTCATAGAAATCAAACTGAATGAAATAAATAAAATAAATTCCCTTGTGAGCTCATATTGTATTCCATGGAAACTGTACAAATTCAAATTTCAGTCTTTTGAGTATTAAAAGCTGAAATGTTGTAAATAATTTTCAAAGAAAACTACGATTTCTTGGCTTCTTTGATAGGATGTAATGAGAAAAGAAATAGTGCAATGGAAAGAACAGCTGTCAATTTGGAGCAGATAGCCAAAAATAATGTTAAAGGCTATCTTAATTAAAGAAAGTGTCTGGAGTTTCATCAGCATTGAAGAGACAATTGGGACCTACTTATACAAGGTTATAAAATATGAGCCATAGAAAATCAGAGCTTATTAAATGAAATATATAGTCAGTTCTGTAATGGCATTGTTAATGTGAATAGAAATATAACTGAAATATAGCAAAGTTTAAAGAGGAATAGTCCACAATATTATAAAATCACTATTATACATATCCTGTTTTCATTTCATTGTGATCAGATTTTTATCACTAAAGAACTTTAGTTTCCCTCACAGTCTCAATAATTTATATGATGGTATATATGCATCTGTGAACAAATTAAGAAACTATTAGACAGGTTCAAGCATAGTACAGATGAATCAGTAATAGATAAATGAAACAAAATATAATACACAAATTTAGGTCCACACAACTATAGCTGCCTGATTTCTTTTTTGAGATGCTACAAATACACACCTGAAGAAACATTGCCTCTTCACATAATGCTGTTGGGATAACTGAAAGTCCATATATAGAATAAAGTAAATAAACTCTTATCTCTCACCTTTCTGAAGAAATCCCCTCCAAGTAGATTGAAGACCTCAGTGTAAAGCCTGAATTTCTAAATGATAAGATGGGGAATATGTGATTGTATATTAGCTTAGATAAGTACTTTCTAAATAAGACCCAAGATACTTAGAAAATAAGGTCAACAATTGAGAAATGAGTTCTCTTAAAATTGTATAGTTTCTGTGCAACAAAAGTAATAGTCAAGTGAAGAGTCTGTCAACAAAATGGAAGAAGATTTTTATCAGCTAAATATCTGCTTAGTACCTAAAATAAATAGTGGACATGCACACACAAAGATACACAAAGATAAAGAAAACCAATAACCCAACTAAATAAAGATCTACAGACCTAAAAGAAAAACTCTTTAATGATAAAAATAGATTGTTTAATAAACATATTAAAAACTATTCAACATCCTTAGAAATCAGGGAATTCTAACTAAACTTTGAGATTCCATGTCATCACAGTCATAAAAATTAAACTATGAAATTTTCAGATATGTGAATGGGTTTGGAGAAAGCATACTGTGTGAGGTAACCTAGGTGTATAAAAACAGTTTCTCTGGACTTTTAATGATATGAAAATAGAACTACAGAAAAAAAATTATCTGAAATTATCCGAGCTTATTCTAGCCATGATCTTCAGAAATATTCATTAGAGATTATATTATAGACATTTCTATACATTTTTGCCAATGATATGTAGCAATTCATACATATATATAAAGGTTCATTTAGTATTGTGATGAAAATAGGAAAATAAGGAATTCTTGCCATTTTATACTTGTGAATAAGGCTTAAATAAACTGACTGACAAAGATAAAGAGATTATGAGCACTGATTATGTGACAAGCACATCAAGTGCTTTACAATATTCTGAAGACTTATAAAATGAAGATGAGACATATTTTTCATTTTATGTGTGTGTGCATTTGTGTGTGTGTGTGTGTGTGTGTGTGTGTGTGTGTTTATGAGATGGTGACATTTTCTTCACTGCAATACTGAACACTGACTATGGAAATGTGAGCCTATACATCTTAAGTAGAGTTCAATTATTACAACAGTTACTGAACTGGTATGTACAATGTACAGTAGCTGGACATTTTCTTTAGCCATGAAATGTAGTTGAGATTTAACATCGCTTCACTTGTATGCTGAAGTAACATCTATGAATAGTGATGGTAAAATTACTTCTGAATAAACCTGTGTTTTTGTATAGTCTGTATTTCATGAATTTTTGGTCTTGATTTAAATGATAATTATTTTGTTTTGCAGCCCAGTGAGTACAGATTAAGTTAAAACACACCATCTCTGTAAGAAATGAATCAAGCCATCAATAATAAAGATTAAATATTTCTCTTATTGTAAACTGTCTCTTTGTTCACCTACTTTATGGGTTACATAATTAATGTTTATATTTAAATCTATTCTACCTTCACTTTTCAAGAGGATTGTCTGGAAAACTTAAATGTGAAAGAAAGCAGAAAAATGACGTTGGTAAACCAAAAGAATTATGGGAGGAAAAAAGGAATAAACTATGGAAGGATTTCATTACATTTTAAGATGCACCATTTAACTCTTTTAGCCTAAATAAGCAACATATAATGTAGACATAAAAAAATTAAATGTACCATTTTAATCTTCTTTGATGTGTAGAAATTCTAGCACAAATTCATTTCATGTATTTACTAATATTTGAAGCTAATCAAAATTGATGAATCTTCTAACAGTAGAAATGAGTTTTATTTAAAAAGTCAAAATGTCTTTGTTCACATTCTGAGCCAAGATATTTATCATTGTCTATGACAAAGCAAACTACTAGACATGTTAAGATTAAAATGAATATAGCTCGGTAGTTAAGAGCACTAGCTGCTCTTCCAGAGGACCTGGGTTTAATTCCCAGCACCCATATGGCAACTCACAACTGTCTATAACTCCAGTCCCAGGGAATCTGACACACTTATGTACATGCAGGCAAGACATCAATGTACATAAAATAAAAATAGATAAATTATTTTTTAAAAAGATTAAAATGAAGCCCAGAATTGGTACAAGAAGCATGTAGGTAGTGCCATCATGACTATGCTTGTGATCTTGGATTATGTACTACTGGAGGGGTCAGATTGGTCTTCTATTTTCTTCTTGCCTTTACATCCCAATCTCAATCTTTTAGAAGGTAATTGATTTGACCTTAGCAAATATTTCAAATTCCACGTCTTTTAAGTCAGTAAACAGCTCCTTGGGGGTAAATTGACTTTGATTATTTGTTACTATTTGGATTAATACTATTCATTTAATGTTCTATAATCTGGTCTATATCTATCTTCTGATTAGCTTTATCATGAGAGCTCTGCTGAAAGTACTCAAATACATTCATCTTTCAAAATGGAATAATCACGACATTGTTATCTGTGCCAGAGAATTATGCTCAAAACAGACACTGAGAATTATAGCACAGATACCATTGAAAAATGAGTTTTCAAGTATTAAAAAGACTGAATTTGACTTTCTTATAGAACTATATTTTTTGCATGCTCATGCTACCTAGATGAATTTATGATTCACTATGCATGTTGAATTTAGTTTGAGATTCAACCCATGAATATGAGGCAAATTTGATGAATTATAGAGCATGTGAGGTAATTTTTCACACAATGTCTATTCTGAAAAGCCACACTATAATCCTACAGGATGGACAGAGGTAGTTATGTAACATCCCAGATTAAAAAAACACATATTAAAGGGCTAGCAGAATTTCTGAAGATAATGAAACTATCAAGTATCAGAATTAGGATAAAAACTCATTTTTATAGACCAAAAGTCATTAATTGTTTTACCATACACATACACATACATGTGTGTGTGTGTGTGTGTGTCTGTGTGTGTATATGTATGTGTGTGTGTATGTTCATGTGCAAGTGTGTTGTGGTATGTCTGTGTGGTATACACTTATCATCCAGAGAAGGACATCATTAAGTATTGTAAGTATTGTCCTTATTATTCTTAACTTTATTTCCTTCTGAGAAGGTCACTCACTGAAATGAAGGCAGCTGTTTTGAACAGACTGGCTGTACAACAAGCTCCAAGAATCCATAAGCCTTCGCCTCTCTGCCCCACCCCCAATTCTGAGATTACATGCATATACAACCATGTCATTTTTATCATATAAGTGCTGGAGATTCAATCTGAGGTCCTTGCATTTGTTCAAGTGCTCTTAACCACTGAACCATGCTACCAGCTCCTGTATAGTTATATTTGGAGAAGTAAATAACAACATAGTGTGCTCTTTGTGCATATATGATACCTGTATAGTTAATTTGACAAAACTGTGGATTTCATATATAGTCTCAAAATATTTAAAGATTTTCTTCATTTAACATGAGTAAATTTATTTGTCTTATAGTAAAGTCAAAAATTAAAATTCAAATATGTTTGCTTTTGGCAATAAATTATAAATAATAACAATAATATATCTATAAAAGAATTACAGGAGACACCCTTTCATATGTGTAAATCTAAAATGGAAAGATTTTTTTTTACTATGACATGGGTATCATAATATTTACTTCATTAGAGTGTTGTAAAATTAAGACATGTATTAAAATCTTTGTAAGCATGAACTAAAGAAGTGTGTAAGTTAGAATTGTCATTATCCATAGTCATATGTAGATTCCCTCCTGGATTCTAATTTGTAGAAAATATAATGCAAGCATGGAAATTATGCCTGAGAAAGTATTCATAGTCCATGAATGAAGAACATATATATAAATCACAGAAAGTATAGCTTGGTAACATTGTTGAGTCTGGGACTACTTTGTTTCAACAATTTTCAATAAGCAAGAAAGCATCTTATTGCAAACATATAGTGACAGTGGTACAGTCACTTAACATAAAATAGTTGAGCTATACTTAAGTAGGGTCTGTTCTTAGCTGGACCTGTGAAGCTCAATACCAATTTATTCTATTACTGATAATGCACTGGGTAGCATGATCTTGCAATTATATTCTTACCCTAAAACTTGCAAGAGGAAAGGTATATAGATATGACTACAATTTACTATATTTTTACTTACAAAACACCTTATATTGAATTATTACAAGACTTTCCACATTTTGATAAGAATTTAAAAATATATTATAAAATTCCATGTTCACAAGTTCCTTCAAGTTATAACATTAATGATAATCCAAATTTCATAGCAAAATTGTCTCAAGTACAGAAACATGCACTAATCTTATGAATCCTAAAAGAAAATTCATATCTTTGTGACTGAAAACATCTCTAGTAAGAGGATTATGAGCATGGTGAATGAATATGTTCAGGGTTTTAGGCCCAGGAGGCCCATGCCTCCATTCCCTCACATATTGCATCCTCAGTTGCAGGCCAGCAGGCAAGACTCCTGTTGGCTAGGCCTGACTCCCACCACCACCCACCAGACCCTGCAACCTACAAGCCCCATTCCACTGCCCAAACCCACCCATCCCACGAGACTGCAGCTGCTCCCCAAGACACAGACTCTACCAGCTCCCATTGGACCAAGAGCTCCGATTGGACCAAGAGTGCCCATTGAACCAAAAGAGGCTTTCTGGGACACAGACACCATTTGCACAGACACCAGTGCAAGAATACATTCAACAACATAAAGAGCAATAATGCACCACCAGAACCTAGTGGTTCTACATCAGCATGACCTGAACATTCCAATGTAGAAGAAAATGACCTTAAAAATGACTTTAAGATGATGATAGAGGCTTTTGAAAAGGAAATGAAAAATTCCCTTAAAGAAATTGAGGAAAAGACAAATAAAAAATTGGAAGAAATCAATAAATTCCTTAAAGAAAACCAAGAAAAAGCAATCAAACAGGTGAAGGAAACAATTCAAGACTTAAAAACTGAAATAGAGGCAATAAAGAAGACACAAACTGAAGGAATGCTGGAAATGGAAAATCTGAGTAAACAAACAGGAACTACAGATTCAAGCATAACCAACAGAATGCAAGAGATGAAACAGAGAATCTCTGGCATTGAAGATACGATAGAGGAAATAGATTTGTCAGTCAAAGAAAACATTAAAGCCAACAAAGTCATAACACAAAACATCCAGGAAATCTGGGACATTATGAAAAGACCAAAACTAAGTATAATAGGGATAGAAGAAGAATATCAGCTCAAAAGTACAGAAAATATATTCTACAAAATCATAGAAGAAAACTTTCCCAACCTAAAAAAGGAAATGCCTTATGAAGATATAAGAATCTTACAGAACACCAAATAGACTGGACTCCCCAAAAAAGTCCCCTCGCCACATAATAATAAAACCAATAAACATACAGAATAAAGAAAAAATATTAAGAGCTGCAAAGGAAAAAGGCCAAGTAACATATAAAGGCAGACCCATCAGAATTACACCTGACTTCTCAATGGAGACTATGAAAGCTAGAAAGTCCTGGACAGACGTTATGCAGACACTAAGAGACCATGGATGCCAGGCGAAACTGGGGCAGGCCTCCCATGAGTGTCAACAAAGCATGGTACATCAAGTTGCAGTAAGATTAAGCTCCTCCCCTTGTATTAAGGCAGGGCAAGGCATTCCAGTATGAGAAGTAGGGTCCCAAAAGCCAGACAGCCCCGAATCCCACTGTTAGGAATCCCGCAAGTAAACGAAGCTACACGACTGTTACATATATGTAAAGGGCCTAGGTTTGTCCTATGCAGGCTCACTGGTTGTCAGTTCAGATTCTGTGAGCTCCTATGAACCCAGTTTAGTTATTTCTGTGGCTTCTCTTGTGATATCCTTGACTCTTATGGCTTATACAATCTTTCCTCCCTCTCTTCAGCAGGATTCTCCAAGCTTCACCTAATGTTTGGCTATGGGTCTGCATCTGTTTCCATCAGTTGCTGGATGAAGTTTCTCTGATGACAATTGGGGAAGTCACCCATATATGAGTAATTCTTTGCTTGCTTTTAAATAATGTATTTTATTAATATGTATTAATTATACATCATGGATTTCATTTTGAAATTTTCATTTACTTTTTTTTCTTTTGATTCTTCATTAAGAAACTTTTTATTCATTTTACATACCAAACACTGATTCCCCTCTCATCCCTCCTCCTGCTTCCTCCTAGTCTTCCCCGACTCAACCCAACCCCCATCTTCTACTCAGAAAAGGTAAGGCCTTCCATGGAAAATCAGCAAAGTCTGGTTCACTCAGTTGAAATTTTCATATACTTTTGAGAATAAATAGAACACCTTAAGTAGGATTGGGAGAGAAAATATTTTGGTGCAGGAAATCAGTGAAAATTACTAGAGGTGATATACTAGAGGAGGTGATTAGAGGGGCAAAGTTGTGAACAAGTTCAGAGGCTAACCATAGAGCAATCAGCTTTTCCACAGTTAACACATGTAATATGTATCCAGTAACAGAATCCAGATGAGTAGATGCTGTAGAAAGGATGAAGATAACTTTACACTTTATAAATTGAGCAAATTCTGTAAACTTTTTAAGTAAAAATTTCAACATGTGTACAGTGAAGGTGAAAACTGATGTGTACTTGCCTCATGCAATTTGTGTGGTGGCTCCATGAACTACCGCATGTAATGTATTGTGCATAGTGCTGTGGCACAGTAAATACTGTCTAAATACATGTCTTGTCTCATAACAAACATTCTGGAAACATAACCTGATACCTAATGCCATTGTCTACATTACCTACTATGTCTTGACCTTATTTTCTTTACCTAAAATGCAGGCATGCTAATTTTATCTCATGAGGTATGATGGAAGAGCAGGGTAAAACACAGTGTCTTTGCTGAGACTGCTGCCATTCTCCCTCCAACCATGAATATGAAAATCTGTATTCTACGGTTGAAGGGCTGGAGAGGGGCAAAGAAACACATTAAACCTGATTCATTTTATTCACTTTCTGAACTTGAGCAGATTACTTAGCTTTTCTAAAATGAGGACCAAGTCAAACTTACTGCTAGCTCTTTCTTATAATTCTGATAAGCCATCTATATACTACAGATAAATATAACATCCAACAAAATGCTACGTTGTGTGAGTGTTTATCTGAACAATGTATGGAGAGCACTACATCTATAATTTAAGTCTATTATTCCAGAATAAGAAAAGACTATATATATATATACATATACATATATATGTGTGTGTGTGTGTGTGTGTGTGTGTGTGTGTGTGGTGTGTGTATGTGTATATGTGTGTGTATGTGTGGTGTGTGTGTGTGTGGTGTGTGTATGTGTATAT
>LZPO01068923.1:143691-186559 GCA_001675575.1 Neotoma lepida
ATGTGTGTATGTGTATGTATATGTGTGTATGTATGTGTGTGTATGTATGTTTGTGTATGTGTGTGTATGTGTGTGTATGTGTGTATATGTGTGTGTATGTGTGTGTGTATATGTGTGTATGTGTGTGTGTGTGTGTGTGTGTGTGTTTGTGTGTGTAAAACAGTCAAAAAGGGGTAGGGAATTGGACTACTAAATGAAGAAAGAAACTCCAACAGAAGAAGAAAGTTGACTGTCCATTCTCAGCACACTTTTTTCTAGAACACATTTTGGTGTGGGGGTTAAATGAGTTTCCTGTGTCATTTCCTTCCAAAACAATATAAACTATCAGAGTTGGCAGATACAAATAGATTTAGACATTTACCTGAAAGACATAATGCCAGAGGGCCCCTTTTACCTTTTTGGCTGCTAAGTAAAAGGGACTTTAAAATTCAATTCTAATCCAGCACAAGCGTGATAATAAAGGGATGAAGAAAGTAAGCATCTGGAAAACAAGCTGCAGCCTCAAGTTTATCTCTTCGTTCTGTAGTTTCATTTTAGAGAACAATCCTCTTTCTGTGAATTGTCTGACAACAGTGGATTCTCAGTCTGAGAAAGGAGGGAAAAAAGAGAAAGAAAAAGGAAAGGAAAGCTGATTTCAGATAAAAAGTATGGAAGTGTTCAGTAATAAATGCAAGAGCCCTGCATATTTTATACAGTTTCTTGTCAATAAGAGGCCCCAAATGGGCTATTTTCAGAAGTGCTTTGTGAATCTTGTGCTGCATTTTTTGCAGAATTTCTTGGTTTGGCTGAACAAACGTGCCTTCTGCATATATGCAAATAAGAACAAGTATGAACAGGAACTTTTTATTGTAATAAAAATTCAATGTGACACACTGAGCATCTGGATGGAAATTTCTCCAGCTGCATGGTTTGCACTTTATTGTAAGTATAATAATCATTTTATCCATAGAAGTGGGACTGAGAAGTGTATAAAGAGCATTTAGTGGAACACCACAGGATCAGTTAATGGCCATCCCTTGAATGTGTGAGCAGGAAAGAAAAGACACGCATTTAGGCAGCATAGTATAAAAGCATTCTCTTGGCATCCAATATATCTGATACTGATCACATGGTTTGCCACTCATTTGAATCACCTTCTGGCAATGAGGTTATCTTTTGGGTCCTAGATTCCTCATCCAAGAGCACAGGATAATATGCCATACATCTCTTAGAACTGTTGTCACAAGTATTGAATGTAATCAAACCTGTAGTGTAGTTCTGATACAAATGAAGATTACAATGATGCAAATGGCAATTATCAATTGTTATCCTTACGAACTTACAAAAGAAGATATTCAGAGTGGAATAAACAGTATTTTGTGAGGTGATCTGTAGACCAGGTGCCTTTATTGACATCCCCATTGCATACTTTACATTGCAGAGCACATGGATAGTCAAGATTACAAACTAAAATGGGAAAATAATAGGGCACCAAGAACATATCTATCCAAATTGAGAATAAGTATGGCATTACAATCTCAGTAGTGATAACATGTCTACCTACCTCCATAAGGTACCACAGATAGAGTTGCCTAAAAATGGAAGTTTATTTTTTCACAGTTCTGGATGGTAGATGTCCAAAAAAGACATTAAAAGGATTTTTTTCTTCTATCTCTTTAGGACTTGCCAATAGCCATTTCTCTCTAAAACTTTGCAAGACCTTCCTTCTCTATGTGTTTGTGTTGTAATATCTTCTTCTTATAAAGTCTCCAAGAAACATTCTAGGTAATTCATATTACCTTAATTATCACTTTAAATGCCATATTTATAAATTTAATAACATTCCAAAGTATGTATGCTAAGTAATTGAAACAAGATTTTTGAAATTCATGTTTCAGCCTTTGCTGTAGGGATGAGAAGGGATGCTAGTGAGACATAGGTAGCAATTAATTAATCTTATTTGTAAATATAGTATTTATCAGTTTTGAGAATTTCATAAATCATGAGAGGAATTTTGATCACATCCACCTTAACTACTACCCCCAATTCTTTCCAAATCTATGCCTCACTCCCACTCCTTCCAAGATTTCTTTCCTGTTTTGTTTGTAAGCAATTGATTCTGATTTGTGCTGCCCATGTATTTATGAATATGGGACCACTCACTGGAGAGCATGCTCAGCCTACCAGGGTTCAAACTCTTAAAGAAAACTCACTCTCCTGGCCCCAGAAGCCACCAACTATCAATAGTTTTTCAGCTTGAGGTGAGGGTTACTGTGCCCTTATATGCTCCAGCTGAAAAATTGCCTAGTTTGAGCTTGTTCAGGTCTTGTGCTAGCATTTGCAGTTGCTGTGACTTCAAGATTATAGTGGTCCTGTCATTTCCAGAAGGCACTATTCTTTCTAGTCTTTCTAGCCTCTGACTCTAACAATATTTCTCTCCTGTACTCCATGATGGTCCCTGGAGATTTTGAAAAGGATATGTGATATTGATGTCCCATTTGTGTCTGAGCACTCTACAGACACTTGTTATATTATTCTCTGCACCTTGACTAGTTACGAGTTTCTGCATTAACCATCAACCACTGCACACATAAACTTCTCTGACAAGTCTTAAACCAAACATACAAATAACCTATTTGTATATACATAAATTCAGATGCCATCTTGATTCTATGACCATTTGACAAACTAATTCTAGTACCTTCATCCCTATATCCAGCAAGCTCCTCAACCATGAATCCTTGGATAGACTTACAGGATGAGACATACATTTCCTCCTGCTAAGTATGTCTTAAATCCAATCAGAAATTAGTTTAGTCACTCTTATAACATTCATGGCATAATACATTCATGAGCATTTCTTACCATGCCAGTTGCTACTGTAGATCACAGAGTTCACAGTTGGGTATAACTGCTAACATTTCTACGCACACCCCAGCAAACTGCATGATGCCTTTAGATCGTATGACAGCTAGCCAGTAGAAAGTAAGGTTCTTGTCAGTAGCAACTAGATTTCTCCATGTTATAGAGCCAAAATGTAAGGGATCTTAGCAATAATCAAGTTCTGATGGTAATGGCAATATCCTACATTGTCTAGGGTCTCTCTAGAAAATTCCTGAGCAACTACTCATGTAGTTGTATGTATAAGATGCATCTTATACATACCTGACACTGAAATTTTTTATTTGTAATATATGTCTCTTGGTAAAATCACTATACACTGATTTAGAGTAACTTCAATTAAACTCTAATGTTGAATACATATGAAAAGTGCTACTGTGACCAAAAGCAGATAAAATAAAATAGTAGTTTCCCTAATGGATTTTTCAAGTATTAGTGCTAATTATCCCTCTTCTCACCCTTTTGTCTCCTCTACCATCTCAGTCCTCTCCTCACTTAAACCTTCCACACTATCATTCCTTTTTTCCACTTCATGTCACTCATTTTCTACTATCCCACATCTGTTAAGATTTTTCTTCCCTCTCCCCACTCTTTCTAATTTACTGCCTTGTATTGGTACTCCATGTTAAACTCAAAACTCTAAAGAATCTATGCTAGGATACACATATGAGTGAGAATGTGTAGCTTTTGGGTTTCTGGAACTACACTATCTCACTTGGTATGTTTCCCAGTTCCATTTAGTGGAAAATTTCATAATTTCATTTTTGTTTGCATTTGTATAAAAAATTTGTTGTGTATAGATAGGTACCACACTTTCATTGTCTATATAAGTTGATAAGCATCTTGTCTGTTTCCATGTCCTAATTATTGTGAATGGAGTAAGAATGGACATAGAAAAGCAAATGTCTCTGTAGTAAGAAATAGTCTTTTGAATATGAACAGGAGTGATATAACTGTATCACATAGTAGATATACTTGTAATTTTTTTGAGTAACATCCACACTGATTTCCACAGCAGTCATCAGTAAGTATTCCTACCAAGAATATATAAAGTTTCCCTATTTCTCAAATTCTCACTCACCTGCATTTGTTGTCTTTTGTTCCCTTAATCTTGGTCATCCTGACAAGGGTAAGATGAAATCCCATAGTAGTTTTAATTTACATTTCCCTAATTTCTAAGGATGTTGAATACTTTTAATAATATCTCTTAGCAATTTGTATTTCTTCTGAAAACTCTCTGTTCACTTTTACAGACCTTATATCCAAAGATAAATATAACTCTCTCCTCATGGAAGAAAATTGATTTTACAACAAGTGGAGACTATTACAGAGATCTACAACTGATCAAAATACAGAGAATAAGTGAATGTGCAATGCTCAAGTCCAATTGATATACATGCGACAGAGCTCCTACAGGACCTGGGAAAGATTGTATGATGAAAGGACCAAGATGTCTGCTAATTTCTCAACAATATGGTCACCTAAATAAGACTCCCACAACGATGGCACCATATGTAATGCCAACATGGACAGGAGAAATTTCACATGGTTTTAACCTTAGATAGAGAGCTATATGTAACCAATGGTTGTTGAGAATGGGAGATTCAGTTTTCTTCGGGGATGAGTTCTTACATGGTTTGTCAATTTCCAAGTGCGCAGCTTTGGACAGTTGTACATATAAGCAATACTGAATGGACTCAATGATTGGTGGATACACGTGTGCACATATAGACAGATATGCTTATGTGTACATATGTGTGTAACAGTAACAATTAAAGAAGGCATGAATCTGGGAGGGGGCACTGGATGAATTGTAGGGAAGGACAGGGAGGTAGAGACTGGTGTAAATAGAGTGCTCACATATGAAGTTCTCAAAAAAGAAAAAAATTTAAAAATCACGTGGAATCACAAAGACTTCTAGAAAGCTAAAATAATCCTGAACAATGAAAATGCTGCTAAAGGACTCAACATTCCTCATTTCAAGTTATACTACAGAGCTGAAGTAGTAAAACTAGCATTGACTCGGCAGAAAAGTCATACATATTGAGCCATAGAATAAAACTGAGGATCTAGAAATAAGTCCATGCACCCACATCTCCCTGATCTTCTACAAAGATAATAAGAATACACATTGGAGAAAAGACAGCATCTTTAATAAATGGTGCTGAAAATGTGACTGTCTGCATGTAGAAGAATGAAACTTAACCCTCCTGCTTCCTGCCACATACAAATCAATCACAAATGGATCAAAGAGCTGAATATTAAAGCAAAACTCTAAAACTTCTAGAAGAAAAGGTAAGAAATACCCTTGAGGTTATAGGCTTAGGAAAGGATTTTCTGACTAGGACCCTGGTTGCCCAGGAAATCAGAGCTAGAATGAGAAAGTGAGATTATGAAATTAAAATTTGAGTGAAGAGGCAGTTCACAGAATGGAGAACAAACTTTTTAAACTTGTGGGGTTTTGCTGTTGTTGTTTTGGTTTTGTTGTTGTTGTTATTGTTGTTGTTGCTTTTACCTTAACTTGTTTGAACTCAACTTGAGATTCATGGTGAGATTGGAATGAATCATGGCAGTAGCAAAGTCAATGATAACCTGAAATCATAGACCACAGATCATAATGGAAGCAGTGGAGCTCATTTCTACATAGGTAGAAGGTACTGTCACTCATAAGAGAGAGCATCTATTGTACAAGGAAGTGCTATGTCATAATCTTTCTCTGAAAATTATAAGACAGTACGGATTTTAACATGGACAAACCTCCCCTTTATAAGGTTTAGTATCTTGCTGTATGAAACTAATACAACAAACTTAAGCAGAAGGATTAATCAAACTATTCGAATTAGTCATCTATGATATGACCATTTATCTTATAAACTTGGCTTTCTCCACAGATATTCTCAACAGCTTCTATATCTGATTGCTTTGTGAACTCTTTCTGACCCTTCAAGACTTGGATCCAATGGTACCTCTATGGTACTTGTACATGAAAGGAAAGATTGTATAAATGTATTATGTTCACATTCTTCTTAGCCGGCCTTTCCACATACACAGAGATTACTTTACAAGGGCAAAGATTTTGTTCAACTCACTGTTGGATAACTCAGCTTTATCAACTCTTTCCAGTCCATCCTTATGTCCAAATGATATTGATGGTATTAGAGCACAGAGCAGGAGCTCTCATTCCTACAATACTTGTTTATCTTCTGTTACGATTCTTCACCCTAACATTCTGTAACTCTACCTCTCTCCCTCCCTCTCTCACTGCCATGCTCCTTTCTGTTTGTCTCCTAGCTCCCTGGAACAATAAGAGATGCCTAATTTTTCAGTGTAGTATTCTTCTCAGAATAAGGTTTCTAGAATTTGAGATCTCCATCTGTGCATGTCTCTGGTAATTTGTCTCTCTTCTTTGCCACACATATATGTACATATCCGTCCATCTCTGACTAAGACATTTCAGGACCCATTGTATCTTACTTCAGAATATAAGAGATGGTTTAAATCACCCATATCTTAATGAAGGATATATGTCAACACACCTGATTTTTGCCTTACTATATCTCTACTTTGTTTAAATCAGTATTATCATAGCCAATATTCTACTGCATTTTGTCTATACATGGCTCAGTTTCAATTTTGCTGAACTCCCATACACAATGGGCTAACTAGAATCTGTTCTCATAGGTATCATGAGTGCTATCTGTAAGAAATAAGGCAATGAATAGCTCTGGGAAACACATTACAGATAGGTTTTCTCATCATGGAACATGTCCCATTTTCCAATTTGCATAAAAACACAAACTTACAGACAAAATAAATAAGAATTTCAAGGTGGAAACAGAATAATATTAAATTAGATACAAGCCTGCATTCAAAATTAGCTATTGTAGAATGTATATGATAGATATGGAAACTGCTAAATACCAAGAGCACAAAGAATGATAGCAGATGCACATATTTTATGTCACCTTGTACACACACACAGACAGAGAGAGAGGCACATATGTATATATTTATACATATGACCTTAACAACTTGCCATAATCCATATAGAGAGAATTTCATTAATAATAATGTATTAGTATTTGTTTGTCAGTCTTGATAAATGATCCACACTAAGGGAGTCCTGCAGAGGAGGGGAAGGAAGGATCAGAGGAATCAGAGGGTCAGGGACACCATGAAAACATGGCTCACAGAATTAATAAAGCAGGACTCATGAGGGCTCATAGAGATCAGGGAGCCTGTGTAGTCTGACCTAGGTCCTCTGCGTATATGTTATAGATTAGTAGCTTGTGGTTCTAGTAGGATTCCCAACAGTGGGAGAGGGGTGGTTGTTGATTCTTTTGGCTACTTATGGGATCCTTTTCCTCCTGCTGGGTTACCTTGTCCAGCCTTGATGTGATGGCATATGCCTGGTCTTATAGTAGCATATTATGCCATGCTTGGTTGATATCCTGGGGAAGCCTGCTCTTTTCTGAGGGGAGAAGGAGGGAGGGTAGGTCTGGGGGAGAGGGGAGATGGTGGAGAAAGACTGTGGTGAAGGAAAGGAGGGGGAATGGTAGTCTGGTTGTAATGTATGAGAGGAGAATAGGAAAAGCACAATGTTAATAAAAGGAAAAAGAGTGGAACAAGGAGAAGTGATATATGGGGATTCCTAGTACTTCCTATTCATTCTTTCTGTATAAGCTTAAACGCACTCTAAAAATAAATTCTATTCAGAAAAAGGACAAAAACCTACAATAAAAAGAAAAAGAACATATTTAAATTCTAACTGTAAGTTTTTCTTGAGGATATAGAAATGGACCCTCAAGATGTTTAAAATATACTTGGCCATTTCTAAGAATTATGGAAAGGCCAGAACAAATTCTGATGAACAAAATTAACAATGTGATCCGACATCTTGGCTCTATCTGACACTCTGGTATTTTGAGGAATAGTCTCTACAGTGTTTTTCAAAATAAATGGTTAGAATCTAGGCTTTTTTGTTTATTTAGACTTGTATTTTATTCCATGCTCTAATTAATGCAGCATTAATATAATTATTTTCTAAGATCACAAAACCCTGAAGGAACATATATTACATCCTGCCAGGTTTTTAAAAAATGCACATAAAACATGATGGTAATTATAGCATTCGTGTATCGAGTTACCTGTAGTTTATAGAGCATGCTTCTGCATAGTGATCTACTTAGTCACTTTTTTTACTCAAAAACTAAATCTCCAAGCTAAGTTAATTATACTTTTTATACAAATACCTGAATAATAAGGCAACATGTCAGAGACTGCTAGGTTACTAGTCAAAACACATTCTTCATTTCTTTTCCAGTGATCAAATTCAAATTTCATTTAGAACACTAAGATGCCTATTTTATATGTCACATTTTTAATACGTTATAAGCATTTTTTTCAGGACAAGATATCTTAAAATATTACTTAAAGGGGGCTATAAGAAGCTAAAATCCATAGTTTCCTCCTCATTCTAGACTTTGTCCTTTAGGTTTATATATCCTTTCCTTGCTTAGTAAAAAACACTAAAAATACATCCCCTAGGAGATCAGGGAATCCTACACAAGAAGAACATAGCCTACTGAATCAACTCAGTAGGGCTTGCATGGGCTCACAGAGACTGAATCTGCAAGCACAGGGCCTGCATGAGTCTGGACCATGCCCTCTGCATATACATTATGGCTGTTAGCTTGGTATTTTTGAGCGACTCCTAACAATGGGAAAAGGTGTATCTGATTCTTTTGCATGCTTTTGGGACTATTTTCCACCTGTTGGGATTCTTTGTTCAGCCTCCATATCCATATGAGGGCTTTGCCTTGTCTTATTGTATCTTCTTTTGCTCAGTTTAGCTGTCTTCTCTTGCAGAATATTACTCTGACTATGTAAAGATGTGTTACATTTGTTTATGTTGTGGAATATTACTTTAACTATGTAAAGATAGGTTGTATTTGATTATGCTACATTTTTAATGATAGAAAGATGTGTTATATTTGTTTATGCTGCATTTGTTTAATTATGTAAAGATGTGTTGCTGTTTTACCTTGCCTGTCTAAGGTACCTGATTGGTCTTATAAAAAGTTGAAGGTCCAATAGCTAGCCAGTAGAGGGATAGGCAGGGCTGGCAGGCAGAGAAAATAAATAGGAGAAGAATAGGCTCAAGGAGAAGAGAACAGAAGTAGAGAAAGAGATGCCTGGGGCCAGCCAAGCAGTCACTAGCCAGCCAGACATGGAGTGGGACATACAGAATGAAAGAAAGGTAAAAAGCCCCAAATCAAAATGCAGATAAAGAGAAACCAGTTAAATTAAGCTGTAAGATCTAGCTAAAAATGAACATAATATAAGGCCAAACATTCATGGCTGATAGTAAGTCTCCATATCATAATTGGAAGCTGGTTGGTGGCTCAAAAGAAATCCAGTTACAGTCCTTTCTTGGAGGAATGCCCTTTTCTGAAGAGGAAACAGAAGGGGAGTGGATCTAGGGGAGAGGGCAAATGGGGGGTATCTGGAAGGAGTGGAGAGAGGGGAAACTGTGGTCAGGGTGTATTATAAGAGATAAGAATCTATTTTCAATTTAAAAATCTAATAGTAATAACTGAAATTCTCTAGTACACAATACTTCTTAGTAAGATTACTCCTTGCAATGCTTCTATGGCTTTTAGAACAGAAATAGATTCACTGTTCATTGACCAACATGGTTACATTTCTTTGAAAAGATATTGCTATGGTTTTGATGTTTTTGTCCTTGTCAAAACTCATACTGAAACATAATTGACAACATGATGGGACTGAGAAGTAATGAGGTCTTCATAAGGTCCTCTAATTCTCAAACTGCCGACTGAGAACTTAGGTCCTATAGGTTCTTTTCTCATATTGGATCCATATCTATGTTGGCTCTTATTTCTGACATTGGTGCCAATATTTCTTTCAGTCTTGGATAATTAGAAAAAACAGAAATAAAACAAATCCCATTCAAATGATGCAGTGTCCAGCAACCTAACACTAACCTTGAATAACTGCCAGCCAAATTTTAATTATTTATCTTAGTGCAAGCTTGTTGGCTGCTGCAAAGAACAAAATCTTTGTAGTATAGCAAATGGTTTTTGGAGGACAAAGATGAATTAAATTTAGAGACACATACCTGATGGTGGTGGCGCAAGCTTTTAATCCCAGCATTCGGTAGGCAGAGGCAGGAGAATCTCTGTGAGTTCGAGGCCAGCCTGGGCTACTGAGTGAGTGCCAGGAAAGGTGCCAAAGCTACACAGAGAAACTCTGTCTCAAAAAACCAAAAAAAAATTAGAGAGACATAATCATATAGTTACACTTTTGTTGCCACTATACGGAGAAAATCAAAGAGGAGATACAGAAAGACATTCATCCATTCAACATTTCTTCACTGGAAACAAAGTTTCACAACTGAGAAAAGTCCCTCTTAACAAGCATGCTATAGAATAGGTATCATAGATGTGCTTTATGGGTTCTACCACAGTCACTAAAGCTGAAGGTACCAATGAAGGAAGTGAATGAAAAGGCTGGGTACTGTGAGCATTTCTCCATAGTTAGTGACATCTAGAAAAGTCAACCCTCAACTATTCAAATAAGAACCACAGGACAATAGAAAAAGATATCACTTGTGAACTTGATAAAAATACAGACTCTTAGATGCTTCCCCAGGAATAGTGAGTGAGGATTTCCATTTTACTGAGAGCCCTAGGGGATCCAGATGTTCATTACACTTGAGAGCTATAACTCTAGTAAATTGCCTATCCTAGAAAAGTCAAGATTTCCAAATTGTGCTCCATAGAGCACCAGAAAGGTTATAAATAGAGGATTAAGGTGTTAGCGCTGTGTTTTCCAGCCAGATTTCTCTATCTGGATTGTGAGACAGAACAGTAAGCTGTCAATGATTGGGATTCTCACTTCAGAGTTACAGTGCAGTGGAGCAAAACCAATTAGAATTGCCTCAAGACCACTTTCTATCATTTATTATTATTCCTCTGCTATTGAGAAAGTTACTCACATCCTGTGAATCTGTTTTATTACCTTCACAATAAGACTTTTACATAATATCAAATGAGAAAGCAGACATACTAATAACTATAAATTGTTACATATTTTATTATGTTAATATTTCCCAAAACTTTGATCATGATACGAACTCATCTTTAGAGGACAAATAGAAAGTTTACAGCTCCAATGCTAAGCATCACAAGAGTCAATACAGAGTATATGGGGAAATAAAGCCAATGAAACTGTTAATGCTGAGAGAAAAATTGAAAATATGGTTCAAGTTAACACACTGGAATCCAAATTAATTTGAAGAAAAGGATAACATTGCAGGAGCTCAGGGTCACATTTCCATAGAAGAATGGACAAAAGTTGTTTAAACAGAATGAAGGATATATCCTGGACACTTGAGTCACATTTTGTCTTGTAATAAATAAAACATAAAAGAAATGTAAGTGGCAGATCACTTTCCTGGCATGTAAGAGTGTCTAGGGTTAAACCCTAGTACCATTGACTAATGAATTAATAATTAATTAAATTTAATGTAATTAAGTTAAAAGGTACAAATCTGCATTCACTATATGGCTATAGTTTTCTATATCTACTCTATCTCTACTATCTCTACTATATCTGCTGTATCTACTATACTACTGTCTTTTTCTGTTGCTATGATAAAATACTCTGACAGAATCAACTAAAGAAAGAGCTTATTTCAGCTCACAGTTCAAGGTATAGTGCATCATAGCAGAGAAGTCAAAGAAGGAGCTTGAAGCATCTGGTCATACTACCAACAGTTAGGAAGAAGAAGGAAGATGAATCCATGCTTGCTGCTCAGCTTGCTTTCCATACTTTATATAGGCCAGGATATGCTGAGCAGTGAGTGATCCTACCCACAACTGAGATGAAGCTACCCTCATTAATTAGTGTAATTAGAAAAACTGACAATAGGCTTGTCCAAAGGCCCTTCTCCCAAGAGATTCTAGAACTTAAGGTAATAATTGACACTAACCGTAACACTATATATACATATATAGCATTTATTCAGCATACAAAGTAATTGTTTTTATTATTATATTTTCATAAATAATCAGTCCTTGTTGACCCTCTTCTCCATTGTCCTTTCTCTTTCCACTCCTGAATTTCTTTGATTCCCTCCCTCTTGTCCCTTTAACACCCCCTTCTTACTTTCATGCTCTATATTTTGTATTGCCATCTTCCATCTACCCACTTAAGAGTTCTTTCTGAAGATTCATTTGTCCTCTCTCATGGTCCTTTCTTATTTTATGATATATCTTTACCAACATATGTGCACATATGTATACATATACATAAATAAAATTAACTTAAAATACAGCAGAAAAGGCACATAGTTGTACACACTGTATTAAATAAGAGTGTACACAATCCCACAGCAGTCATCCCTATTTTAAGGCTCTTAAACTCTTTCTGCTCCTTCTTCACTCATGTTCTCTGAGCCTTAGGTGTAGAGGTTCTGTTATAGACGTTATTTAGGGACTAGGCACCCAATGGTCACTTATTCTCCAAATTTTAACCAGTTGCAAATCTTTGTAGTAGCCTCTGCCTGCTTGAAAAGAAGATAGATGGTATTGCACTCATGAACTCTCAGCAATAATCTTGCCTGCATAAGTTCTGCAAAGATCACACCAGTAAACAAGTCAACATGAATGGAAGAAAATTCTGTAAGTCCTCACCCTTTAATGCATAACTACAGGCAACCAATAACTGTTTAGGAAAGGAGAGACAGTTTATTTGGGGAATTTTCCTGAATATTGGGTGACATTACTTGAATGCAATAGGTTTTACACACACACACACACACACACACACACACACACANNCACANANANNCACAAATATGCTCATGTAAAATATAGCTGTTGAAGCTGTTTGTAAAGAAATCACAGAAAATGGAAATGAAAAAGCATAATACACAATATTTAAAATAGAGTTTGATCAGAGCTACCATACATGTGTGGACAATATTTTTCCCAGAACACATAGATTATTAAATTAAAATATCAGTGCCAGACACAAAATATTTCCTTTTGAATTATTGGTAAGGAAGGCCCCAAATACACCCAAAACTACACATGGTATTGTCATCTCTTTGTTTACCCACAATAACTAAATGGAAAGACTCCATTGCTGAAGACACCACCCATTGTGGTTGAAATCAATTTCAAACTAGCTACCTCTTCCCTAGCATTCATATTGCTGGAAGATACTATGATCTTGTGGAGAGAAGACATCAATGGTCTTACTCTGTGATGAACTCTACATGCTAAAGTAATGAACTACCAGGAAAAACGTGCCTACTGATTCAATGATGATGTGACTGTTAGAGGGGTAACCAACGCTTTTTCAAAATTGGATTTGAGAACTATTACACAGGATAGAATGCTATACCTAGTAGTGAAAACCTAGTTAAAATCCCATGACTAGAGAGAAATCATAGGCCCTAAGGAATTCCTATTGGTATAGTTTGAATTAATAGTTGTGTTGTCAAACTAATATTTATGGTTATACATATACATTTGTGCTATCATCCTTGGTAAGAAACACTTATTTTCTCAGTTGGCAGTTGTTAATGCAGGGAGTGTTAACTGGTTAAAATGTTGAAGACTGTGAATTCTCATCCATAGAAGGTTCATCTATATCAGCCTCCTCCAACTAAAGGCTGATAGATCATAGCAGAGAGAGAAAATAATGTAAGGGCTGTAGGTTCAGGGAAAAAGCTATGAAATATATTCTGGACATGGCATGAATTTGGTATACATCAACTCACAGTAGCAGTGGCTACCTGAATAAGACATGCTCATGATCAAGACAGTAAGATTTCCAGTATAAAATAAGGAATAAGAGCATGCTGATCCTCCATCCCTAGCAGAGGAGCTATTGACATTTGAGTCACTTATCTTTAGGAATGTGACAAGTGATAAATTGTTCATGTCCCAATTGGTGGTCTCATATTCTTTCTTATGCAGACAATATTAACTGTATTCAATTGGCCATTAATAATAATATTATTATTAATAATTATAATAATAAATGGAAGCTATAAAGTCAGGAGGGATTCCCTGGATGCCCTGGATTCCCTCAGTAACACATTATATAGTGTAAGTTGAAATATATGCTTCCCTGTCA
The DNA here is from genome assembly GCA_001675575.1 of Neotoma lepida. Taxonomy (NCBI): domain Eukaryota; kingdom Metazoa; phylum Chordata; class Mammalia; order Rodentia; family Cricetidae; genus Neotoma; species Neotoma lepida. The sequence goes on from LZPO01068923.1 coordinate 157,744, forward strand.
AGTTGCTTTTGGAAAGTGTTTCAACACAGCAAGGGAAACTAAACTAGAACATCCACTTATTTAATTATTAACAATAAATATTGAAACATATCAAAATCTTGAGTTCAGTTCCTGCTTCTGTAAGGACACATTTTAATTTAAAATAGACATTCCAGAGCTCAGAGGAAAAGTGGCCATCCCTAACCCAGAAGCAATCTCCAATTGATAACCATTTGCAAATAAAAATTTAGATTTCTCCAAGGGAGTCTCCCTGGGGAAACAAACCACTCTTAAGGGTAGGCCACATGGCCAGCAGTAGATGGCCAACAGAAAATGAACTCAATGGTTTTTTTGGAGGTCTTTATCTCATCACATTGTGTCAGAGCTTTTCTTTTTTCTTTTTAAATTTCATATTTTTTATTATTATTATTTTAGCCTACAGACACTTTGCACATAAATTATGGTTACCAGTCTTGTGTTTTTAAGGCATTACTGCATGTACAAAAGAGTGGGTCTCTGGGTCTATATCTGTTTCTTATGGCTTTCCTTTGACATTTTTTCCTTCTGTTTTTTTGTTTTGTTCTATTCTGATGTGGATTTTTTGTTATATTACATTATATTAAATTATATTATATCATTATCCCTTACATGTCTGTTTTTCTAACAAGAGATAGAAAAGAGGTGGATCTGCATAGAAGAGGAGGTGGGAAAGAAATCTATTTTCAGTGAAATTTCTGAAAAAGTAAGGTCAACACATATAAACTAGCTACACAGAACAAAGTCAATTATAATCATAGGACTCTTATTATGGTTTACATAATAAAGAATTTAAATTATTTTACTATGTGATCAAATTGGATATGATAAGTTCACATGACTTGACTATCAGAAATAAGATTGCACATAAATGCAAACTTGCATACTACTGGAGGAGAAAAGTAACCATCAGTCTTTAGTAGGTCTTACCCATGCAACCTACAATAATGAATATCTTGATAAGACATACTCACTGGGAAAACATGGCAAAAATATCACAGGAGTAAACAAGCACTTTATGATTATATTTAAATCCTACTCCACAAGATGCAATATATACCTGGAACTATGGTCAAGTCTTGAATCTGAATCTGTGATTAGCTAGGACATAGCCCTTGGGGAGAACATATTACTATTATTCTGCTAAATGAATATAGTATTAAATTGACGCCTACTGACTTATTGTTATACTCCTAGAATAGTGCATCTCTTAACCCTCACTAAAGAAGCTCTGTCTAAGGTAAGATGTTGATAAACACAGAGACTCACACTGGTCAAGGGTCAGAGAATGAGAGAATGAAGAATGTTCAGCTCTAAATTGACCATCTACAGCACACATTCTCCGCCCTAGACTCAAGAATACTTGCAGAAGAGGGAATAATAAAGAGTGTAAGAGCCAGAGGGAGTGAATAACTACAAGAAATTGTTGTTTTCCAGACACATCAAGGTACTTGATCATATGAACACACAGCAGTTGAGACAGCATGTACAAGACCTGTAGAAGTAAGTCCCAGCACAGAAAAGGGAGGTGGGTATTAGATCCCCCATTTAGCTGAGGATCTATTGACAATTGATAGCTGCCAGAAGAGGTAGAAACAGTGGAGAGTGTGGTCCCTAATAGGTAAACTATGTTCCAGTCAAAGGTTATATATCCAAGAGCACATGGGCAGCACTAATTGAATTTGATGTTTTTGTTTTTAAATACTAAAATAAAACAAAAAAGCAGATACAAAGTTGGGTGGGTAGGAAAGGGGTGTATGGATCTAAGAGGAGCTGAATGTGATCAAAACACATTAAACTCATAAGATTTTAGGAGCCCACCAAGGATATTGTTGGAGCAAAGTGGATAATATTCAGAATAAATAAACAAATAAATCCAAATAGTGAATGATAACATATTTTGTGAACAGAAAATTGCTCCACTCAGACCAAGACTTCACAAATCTGGTAGAACTATACTGTGTTATTTGAGTTTAGGAGTCCTTTCCCACACATAATTATTCTACCCCAGTGTGAAATGGTAGGTGACCCAAAGGCTATAATATGAACCATGATACAAACTGTAGTAGAGCTTTCAAGGTAAATGATAAAACCAAGAATACAAGGTAACAGCAGTGTCTTCTATATGTCATACTAGTCTTTCTTTATGAATCAATTCCAGGTTAGAAGGTTCTGTCTGGCTACTTTAACAAATTAGACTTCCATTTAAATATTTAGGCCTAAGTCATGCCCAGAGCTCCAAGCAGATCACAGGAAAAGATATTTGTGAACATTAAACCACTTCAGCCTAATGTTATAAGATGATTCCATAAAAATGAGGGCTATCCCAGATTCAGCAAGGAATCTGACAAGGGATATTATGAAACCTTGAAGAAAAGCTTAACATATTAACTAAAAGCTCAGACAATTTAATTAATTATATATGCTAATATGTATTAATATGTATGTATACATAAATTGTGCAATTTAGATACATATAACATTATTAATTTAGAAATTTATAGAAAGGGCTGTAGGGCCAGCATTTGGAAAATTTTCCTTGTTTTGGCACTTTTTTTTGAGACAAGATCTCTCTACACAGCCCTGACTGTCCTGAAACTCACCATGTGAACTGGGCTGGCCTTAAACTCAGCCTCTGCCTCCCAATTTCTGGTATTAAAGGCTTACACCACTAAACCAGGTTTCTTTTATTTTTTAATATAAGTTGTATTGCTGTATAATTCGATAGGGATAAGTTTAATAAAATATTTGCATACACACACACACACACACACACATATATATATATATATATATATATATGAATTTTGGCCATATTTAGCTGCCACCTTTGCCTTTCTATACTGAAGAAAAAATTAGAAAGATAGTAAAAGGTGAAAAGATCTCTCATGGTCAATGATAGGTAGAATTAATATCATAAAAATAGCTATTACCAAAAGATAGCTCTAGATTAATTGCAAATATCACTAAAATTCCACTGGCATTCTTTGCAGAAGTTGGGGAAGAACTCCTAAAATTCTTGTGGAAGAAAGTCAAAACAACCCTGAGCAAAATGAATATTGCTGATGAAACACTGGTTTCAAGTTATAGGACAGAGTCTGTAATAAAAACAGGAAGGTGCTGATCCAAAGACAGAGAAGGGGATCAATGGAATAGAAGAGAGGACTCAGAATTAAACCCACGTAATTCCACTCATTCAATTTTTTATAATAGTGTCAAAAACATACAGTGGAGAACAGACATCCTGTTCAACAAATGGTCTTGGGATAACTGGATAGCTGCAGACAACAAAATGAAACTAGATTCCTGTCTTTCACCTTGTACAAAAATTAATTCAAAGTGGATCAAAGACTTAATGTAATAAAATTCTAAAAATGATTGCGAAGAACTTTACATATCCAATATTTTTAAGTGGATGAAAACTTAGAAGGAATATTTTACAAATTAATGACTGAATTTGAAATAGAACAAAATATTTACTACTATGATAAGTGAGACAAATACCATAATAGAGCTTTGAACAGAATATAATAGGAAGAAATCTACGAATCTAATGTGACAGAACATGGTATTTGAGATAAAAAAGATGAAATAGCTCTGTGAATGCAAAGAAAGTCCCTTTAAAGCAAGATAACACAGAGGAAATGAGATTTCACTATAAACAAAGCTATTTTGAGCAGCAGAATATGCAGTGTATGGCCATGATGAGTGGTAAAGACAGAAGAAGGCCTCAGGAAACTAACTTCCTTGATCATGATTCTAAGGTATATGATCTTGATGGAAAATACTCACTCAGCATACACCTAGCTCCAAATCTGCTCTCCTAGTCATCCCTTCATGGTCTTTAGAATGTATTATTCAAGAAATGCACCACCTTTTGATTCAAGTGTTCAGGTTTGGATGAAGGAAGAAATGAGTGGCTCAAACTCAGGACACTTAACATGGTCCAGTTCTCAGGGGACGGTTCCTGTAGCTGGATAGTCGCAGAAAAGTTACCTCCGAGAAATATATTCAATCTAACTTCAAACATACTCAACTCAGACATAGAGGTTGGAAATTCCCTATATCTTATCTGAACTTTTTAAATATCAGAATGCTTGATTATTTACATTTGGATTCAAATGCTTGAATTATTTACAGAGTCAAAAACATCAAATAGGTAAGAGTGGAAAGGAGGAAGGGAGGGAGGGAGTGAGAGAGGAAGGGAGGGAGGGAGGGAGGGAAGGAGGGAGGGAGGGAAGGGGAGAAGGAGGGGGAGAGGAGAGACAGAGACAATCAGAGAGGTGCTATATGTGCTATTGTATTAGCCTATTTTAAGGTTGTTTTAAATGGAAACTATTGTTCTTTCTGTTAATTGCAGAGCTAGTAATAGTGATGATGGAATTATTATATTAGATATTAGAGAGATTTTTACATTAGTTACATTAGTGTTTTATTTACACTGTGTTTGGATATAATGGAAGCTACATAGCTCTTTGAGCCTTAAGTTTTTAAATTCAAAAGAGCAATGAAGATGACAGTACTCTCAATGGGAATATGTTTTAGAATGAAGTGAGATCCTTCTAGATAAATGAGAATTGTGATAGAGCAACTGACTGTAGATTATTCTATAAAATAATAAATGTTAATTCAGTATTATTAAGCTCATGCTTGATAAGACCATCAATTCATTAGTCATGGGTTTCACTTCAAAAGAGACAATGAATTCCCACAGAAACCTAATGTTTTAGTCCCATGAACTGAAATTCATCCACATAGCCTGCTTTACAAAAAAAGTCTGTGTAAGTGATACTGATTTATAAAGAGCATATAGTTCCAAAGTGACTATGTAGAAATAATATTTCAAGTGGTATTATGTACCACTTAGAACTTCTTGAAAATATCTGTGGTAGTCTTTGACAATTTCTGCATGGAACTTCTGTTTTGCAGTGTTTATATAGTGCAGCAACACTTGCATTTGAGAGTTTATTTACCATGATATAATCTTAGGTTCTGTATGTACATGTGTGTACATATATTTCTTAGGAACTCAAATCCTTCAGAATAAATTTAGGCAGATAGCCATGCATATTGGTAGTGTAGTTTATTGAGTTCCAGAAGATAGAATCTAAATTCCATTTAGTTCAACAGGAAAATATTTTTTCTCTAAGTCATTTTGGATAATCTTTCTCTGGCACTGAGATTTCAGAACCATGGGATGCTGCTATATCCCCTCTATCTTATCACATTCTCCTTGTAACTCAAATCTCACAAGTCAAACCTCATGTTAATACTTCCCGCACTCTAACCAAAAGCAAGGTGCTTCTTGAAACAAATTAAATCCAGTTGACATAGAATCTTTGCTAGTTCCTGAAGTAATATGTTTGAGAACTTTTTGGCAACTTAAAAATAAGAAGGATTAAAAACTTTGGAGATACTTTCTTTCAATAAAATATTTTGGAGCATGAAATACGTCTCAGAAAATTCCACAAAATTTTACGCACAGTTGATATTTAAGCAAAATTTGTTTCTTGGTGTTTTCATATTAACTTTTTCAAGCTTCAAAGATGAGAATCTTGACAAGTATTTTTCATCATTATCTTTTCATTGAGAAACTCAATACTGCCTAAGATAAGCTAATGCACTTTATTTTAGAATGCATGTATACCAACAGAGTTGCATAAGACATTCAGAACACTACTGATAAGATAAATTGAAGTAACATCAGCAATGCAAATATATGTAAATATTTAAAATTATGATGAATGTCTATAAAGCTATCTTAAAATGATTATATTGCAGGTAAATTTCAAAGAAAATGTTAAGACCTTCACTTACAGTGAGTAAACCAAGGCAGACACCATTGGAAGTAGCTGTACTTTAAGGAATTTTTTAATATTCATCAATGTTCATCCTGTCATCCAAATTGAAAAAAATAATAAAAATGTTTATGTATTATAGAACTAGTAGTTTGGACTCATGTTTGAAATATGGAATATAAAATACAGTGTTAGTCAACATTTAGTTGTCATTTCTTTAATCACTAGTGTTGGTTACTGGTTTTACCTGAGTCTTCTTAAATTGGTTTGTGGAAAGACAATTAGTGTTCTTGATAAATAATAACATAGGCATTATCATTCTGGATGCAGCTCTCTGTGAGTTTTCTAGTTAGTGGATAATTGCTAGTGTCAAACTCATTTAATATCATCACCTCTGGTGGCTATCAGAAGACTAGGGATACTCAGAAAGATAATGGCTAGACTGGCACCTTCTAGTATGAAATTACTTTCCGTCTAAAATGTTTAGGAAGTTCCTGATGATGGGGAGAAGGCACTACCTACTACTGTATGACACTGATGAAAAGATTTATAATAAAATGTTTTCAAGGAAAAAGTCATCAAAATGTAAAGGTTGTTATATGCATGAGAGAACCTAGGGACTCACTGATAAATGGGAAGGGTACAGATGATAACTTTGAGCTATCACTCTTTATCAAGGTAATTTTTGCTGATAATATTTAAGAAAAATATAATAAGTATATTGCTAAACTAAAAAGTCATCAAATCATTTTGCACTCTGCTTCAAACTAGCATGTCATCTTTTCTGTCAGTTAAGAACATTAAAATGTTTAATCAAGAAAACTTGCCATAAAGAATCACTCTCTGGAATACTGGGCAATTAAAAATAAACTCTTGTGATAAGTCAATAAGATTTGAGCATCTGTTACATGAATAAAATAAAACTTCACCTATTCTAAACAGATATAAGAACATGGAAAATGAGCACCCACTTTACATGAATTTAAGATCAGATTGTGGATGTATTCAGCCAAAGTTCTATCTCTGGTGGTAGTATGGAGCAGAGGAATAGTGACACCTCATGACTCCATTGGAATGTAACTAAACTATCAAAATAGGCATGAAGCAGGGTCTCGTGTATTCCAAGCTGGTCTCAAACTCACTATGTAGCCAAGGACAACCTTAAACTTCTATTCTTAGTGGATATACCTCCTGAGGGGTGGGATTAGAGGCTTTTACTATCACATACAGTTTTTGTTTGTTTGTTGTTCATTGTTTTGTTTTTATTTGTTTGTTTTTTATATTAAGAATGGAATTCATAGCTTCATGCACATTAGTTAAGGGTACTACCAATGCAAGAACATTCTGAAACCAGAAATAGGAATTGAAGGCATCAGAATTGAGGGACAAGTAAAGCATGAGTCTTTCTTCTAGGCTTAATCATCAAAAGCTTCAATCTCCTGGAATCAATCTTTTTTCTAGAGTCCTATTCAGTTTAATTCAAAACTATACCAATAGAGAGTAATGGAAATTAAGAAGCATTTAATAGTATCTTCTTCGATTAATTTTTCAGTGTCATAAAGTCTTCATTGTATAAGTTTTACCTTCCAGAATGTGATGTCAAAACCCCATTGCTTATGACATCATACATTTGAATCATGAAAAACAGAAAAATCAAGCCAGTATTCAATTGGAAGCTTCATTCCTATGGGCTACCTTTTGTAGTGTTGGAAGATGCTATGCACACACTACCATAGTTGAAAAGTCATCACGAATCTTACCCAGCTGTGAATGCTGAAAGCTACAATAACTCTCTGGTGTAGGTGGAAGTTCTTTCCCACCTGCCTGTTTCTAAATACCCAGCAGCTGCTTCCCAAATAATTGACTTGAAGGCTTAATATTACTTAAAAATGCTCAGCTGGTAGCTCAGGCTTATTACTAACTAGCTCTTATACTTAAATTAACCAATAATTCTTATTTATGTTTAGCCATGTGGCTTGGTACCTTTTCTCAATACGACATTCTCATCTTGCTTCCTCTGCATCTGGCTGGTGACTCCTGACTCCTCCCTTCCTCTTCCCAGCATTCTTAGTTTGGTCACCCTGCCTACATTTCCTGCCTGGCTACTGACCAATCAGCATTTTTAAAACCATTTCAAGTGACAAATCTTTATAGTGTACAAGAGAATTATTCCACAGCAATCTGGTAATATATAACCAGTGGTATGATAGTGGAATGAATGCCATAGGAGTAACCAACCATTTTTGGATGGGATTTAAAGTTCATTCCACATAATAAACTCATACATAGCACATAAAGTGAGGCCAAGAATCTGTGGCTATAAAGATCATAGGTGCTTGGGGAAACATACTATTATTACTTGAGTAAATGGATATAGTATTACACCAACTCCTAATGACTTCTTATTATACCAATAGATTAGTGCATCTCTCCACCCTCAACAGAAAAGCTCCTATTTGCAGTAGATGGTGATTAACAGAGAAAACCACTAGTGGCTAAGATGAAGAGAATGAAAAACTATGGAATGCTAAACCCTAAATGAGAAAATCTATCACATTCCCTTTTCCCAAGACACAGGGATCATTGCAGAAGATGGAACATAAAGACTGTAAGAGCCAGATGTGGTTGATGACTATAAAGAAACAGTGTTTTTCATACATATCAGAGAAGTGCACATATTAACTCACAGAAAATTGAGCCAGCATGCACAAGACTTGTGCAAGCTCAACTCAGAAAAAAATCTTAATATGGAGAAGGAAGTTGGACATCAAGTCTACCCTACTCCCCAGATAAGGAACTATTGGCAATTGATAAATGCTATGAGAAAGAGAGGGGGGAGTCAATTTTCCTTAAGGCTGTGGCCTCTAGTGGGTTGACCAAGCTCCCATGGTAGGCCACACATCCAAGAGCATGTGGGTAGTAACAATTGTTCTTGATGGGCTAAAAAAAGAAGAGTTCATAGTATTACAACATTGGTTTGGTAGAAAGGAAGAGATATATATGGGAGGACTGAGGGAAGAGGCTCCTTCAATTAAAATACATTATATGAAATTCTCAAAGAACTAATAAAATGAGGGAGAACATAGAGAAACATTATTTTATAAGCTTCCTTAAAATGCATTTCTCTCTCTTCTCTCTTCATTTCTCTCTCTCTCTCTCTCTGTGTGTCTCTCTCCTTCTCTCTCTCTCTCTCTGTGTATTTGTGTGTGTGTGTGTGCAAAGAGATATATAGTTTAAATGGATTTAGCCAATTTTGTCATATGAGATGATAATGCTTCCCCTAGTAGACTTAGACATCCAACAAAAATCTTAGTGCCAGGCAAGGGGGACCTCTCTCTTAGTTGTTGGTCAGGGAGATCCAAATGACCCCCAACATAATACAGGTTATTTTCACTGCCCTTGATTGCCTGTAAGAACTTGAAGGTAAAATCCTGTTGCTGAAGAAACCACATCTTTCAGACATAGGATTTAGAGGATTTGAGCTGGTACTAACCTGGAAGCCTCCTCCTTGGTGCCTAATTATTATAATATCAAAAAGGTGCCATTCAAGCTTCCAAGGGAGAAAAGTAATTCATAACCCTTCTTGACTGTAAAGCCTTTGTACTGCAACAATGACCAGTCTGGTATGATCTCCCCAATGGTGCAACTGTAGCACTCATTCATATCTTAGAGGTAGGCAGCAGCTTGGATGTAAGATTTGCTCCATAGAAAGGAATTCATGCCTTGTACTGTAGCTTAAATGACTTCCTTTGACTGGAGAGGTCATCCATCCTAGAGGAGAACCATTTTCCATTGTCAATATAGCTTCTAACTATATTCTTAATACTTATCCTTATACCCACAGAGTTTATCTCTCATCCATCCTTAAGGAATCTTCTTTTTGCTGAAGAAAGAGGCTACAACAGAGAACTGTAACTGATCAAAGTTCAGCCCTGGCTGGAAAATCCACAACATAAGACGTATCAGAAAGATTTTAACAACATGAGGATCAGGATGTCTGCAATTTGATTAGTGTCTTTCAAATATCACAAGGACGTTGCACTCATGAAATCTCACCATAATCATAAGAGGGAGTCAGGGGATATGGGAGAAGTTAGAGGAGGAAAGGAAGGAGTGGAAATGATATAAATACAGTGTATTTGTATAGGAAATTCCTTAAAATACTTTCAATTACATTTTATAATATTCAGAAATAACAATTGAATTACATCCCACGTCAATCATTTTATCACATTTATTGAAGTGTAATATAACTAAAGTGCTTGAAATTTCATTTAAAATTTAATGAGTATTTAGAAATGTTTGAAGACTGGGGCTGTAACTCAGTGGTAGAGTGCTCGCATACCATGTGAGGTTCTGGTTCAATCCCTACAACTTCAATACACATAAAGAAAGAAAGAAAAGAAAAGAAGAGAATAAAAGCAAAAGAAATGTATGTAGAACTGGAATATCAGCATCTCGGCATCTTGAAATAAACATATATCACCCCAAACAGTGTCTGTCCCCATTGTACTCAACTACTCACCCTAACTCCAGGAAAAAACAATTATCTAAAATCTTTTTTACATATATGCATTATATTGGATGTTATAAATTCATGTCAATAGAAGCACATGATAGGTATTTCATTGTGTGAGCCATACACCTACTGATAGAAATTTTCCAGTTAAACGTGTCATGAGTGGAGGTTCTGTGAATACTCATATGCAAGTCTCAGTGTAAACATACAATTTACAAAGGTAAAATCTAAGAGTAAAATTATTTGATTGTACTGTAAACAAGCATTTAATTTGATACAAGTGTTTGAAACTGTTTTCAAATGTTACCCAAGTTTCCACCACCACCCTGTAGCCCAGCTCTCTATACCTCTAGACCTACATGCACCAGTTGCTCCACATAGTTACTCTGGACTTGGACTAGGTCAGAAATCTGTCTCCACTTAATCCTTCCCCTCTCCACCCACTTACTGTGTATCATGGCTCTACTCCCTTGAGACTTCCTCAAGCTTCCTTAGCACATCACCATGCCTAGGGATTTGAACTCAGTGAGCTGAGCTTTTTCAGTTTTTTTTTTAATTCACATTAAAAGACAACCAGAATCTTAATTTCAGATGCCCAAATTCCATCACAAAACAACAAATGCAATAAACAATGAAGTAAACAAAGACAATAAATCCCCTAAAAATATAAGAGATGGCTCAGCTATTAAATATAACTTGCCCCTTTTTCAAATGACCAGATCCAGTTCCCAGTAGTCAACCATTTAAAATTCCAGTTTAAGGGTATCCAATTCCAACTTCTGCCTTCCATGGTCCCCATTCATCCATGTAGTGCACACATACACATGCAAGCAAACCATACATATGCATAAAACAAAAATATTTTTATTGAAAATTCCATAGTAATCATCACCAATGAGAATAATTTAGATGAAATGAAGCACAGAGAATTCAAGAGAAAAATTATAGGGACTGTAGAAATGGTGTCTCAGTGACTCAGAGCTCTCACTGATCTTGCAGATCTGGATTCAGTTCCGAGACCCAGATCCAGTGGCTTAAAACACAACTCCATCTCCAGGGAATCCAAAGCCTCTGAACTTTGTTTACACCTGTACTTGCACACACACTCTCACACACAGACACACACACAGAGACATATAATTTAAATATTTAAAAATAAATCTTTAAAATGTAAAAACAAATAAAAGTAACAGCCTAACATTTTAAAAAATTATGGAAATGTTCACTTGGTGTGAGCATTCAAAGAGAACATAAACATTTGAATGAACATAAAGAAGAAAAAATTATTTAAGCCTAAGAAAAAGAGATGGTGAATGAAAAAAATTGGCACAAATAAGAATATGAACACCAAATTTGATTAATAGATAGAAATATTAAATAAAACCCATACTGAAATGATGCAGAAAATGAAAATTCCAATAAATCTAATAAATAGTTCAGTGCAAATCTTCATCTCAACATAATAGATAATACAGAGAACTTAATATTAGGGCTTGAGAATGAATTTGAGGAACTGAATTAATCAAATAAAATTATATTTTGTTGTTGTTGTTGTTTTGACAGCATCTCACTGTGTAACCTTGGCTGTCCTGGCACTCATTATATAGACCAGGCTGGCCTTGAACTCACAGAGATATGTCTGCCTCTGCCTCCTATGTGCTGGGAATAAAGGTGTGTATCACCATGCCTGGTGAATATGATATTGTTTTTTTTTTAATGAAGGAACATAGAAAATTTAGTACAGTGTAAAAAGACAAATTCTACAAATTATGGTTGTATAAGAAAACTTCTGAGCCAAATGCACAGCTAATAATTTCAATAAAACAATAGAGAAATTTTCCCGAATCTAGAGAGATTCAAGCACATAAAAGAGGCCCATAGAACTACAAATATGACTAGAAAAGAAACAGCTAATGACATATTCCATTAAAACACTAACAGACTGACTAAAGGGAATTGAAAGCTGCAATAAAGAAGGGCCAAATCATGTATGAAAACAGACCCATAAGAATAACAGTTAATAGATCTATGAGAAGATTTAAACATAGAAGGACTTGGAAGCATATATTTCAAATTCTGAGAGATCAGAACTGCAAAACCAGACTATGACATCCAGAAAGAAATGTTTATTTAAATATAAAGAGATATAAAACTTTTCCATAATAAAAACAGTCTAAGGGAATGTACAACAACTAAGCCAGATCTCTAGAGGACACCGAAAGGGATGTTTTATACTTCAGAGAAGGATATACACACCAAAGCTGACACAAAAAAAAAGCAATACTAGTATAGTTAATAAAAAAATCCTCACAAAACCCACAAAAGTGAAGAAAATATCAAGTGTTAATATACAATTTCCAATAATTCTGACCATTAATGGTCTCAATTACCCCAATAATAAGATACAAGATAGCAGACTGGATAAGAAAATAGTATCCATCTTTTTGCTGATACTAAGAAATCCATCTCAAAATTAAAATAGATACCGCCTCAGTTTGGAAGAATAGAAAAAGACACACCAGGGGATCTGACACCCTCTAGTGGACTTGCTGGACAACTGCACTTATATGTACATACCCACATACATACACACATAAAGGAAGAAACAAAAATAAACAAAAGTAGCTATGGAACTGAGCCACATGTATAGTTGGGAGATTAGAGAGGGTCAATGGTAAAAGTGGTCAATACGAATTACATGCAAGTGTGAAACTGATATAGAGCAATTTTATTTAATAAAAGGGTAATTTATAACACATGTGAATATTAAGAGTTGAGGATTGCCAGGCGGTGGTGGCGCACGCCTTTAATCCCAGCACTTGGGAGGCAGAGGCAGGCGCATCANTGTGAGTTCGAGGCCAGCCTGGGCTACTGAGTGAGTTCCAGGAAAGGTGCCAAAGCTACACAGTGAAACCCTGTCTCAAAAAAACAAAACAAAACACAAAAAAAAGAGTTGAAGATTGTATCACACTTTGGTCTGTCACAAACAGAGCTTTCATACCCTGTCTAGGCAATATTTCTGCAGCAAAAATGAGAGCCTATTTTTCTTGGATTTCTTCCAGATCAATTATAGTTTTAGGCCTTACATGTTTAGATTGTGATAAGTTTGTATTTGTGTGTCTGTGAGTGTGTGTGTATTTGTGTGTGTGTGTGTGTGCATGTGTGGTATATACAAGATAGAAAGTTTACATCTTATTAGTCCACAGATGTTGATTTAAAAAGTATGTTTTCAAACTTAATTACATATCTATCTTTATCAAAATCAATTGATCACAAATAGTTGGAGTATTTCTAAACTTTTTTTAACATTCCAACTGGTGTTTTTCAAAATAAAGAATATTATAGAAAATTATTTGACTGTGATAATAATTCTAACAAAGAAAATACAAACATGATGCTACATAAAATGTGTTATCTGGATTCCATAGAATATTAACATGGTTTATCTCTGAGAAAACTAACTGAAATCTAGTTTATTAAGTTGAATAATGTGCTTTCATTTATGTCAATAACACTATAAATTACTCTCAACTTTCACTTTCCAAGGGCTGTGTGGCAATGTTTATAGACACTTTGGGTTCCCAGAACAAAATGGAGGTGGTAATAGTGATACCTGCTTTATAGCAAGCAAGCACAGAGAAGCCTAACTTCTCACAACCAATATTTGATTCCCAAAATTTCAGGAGTTTAAGACTTTTATAATTCATAACATGTAGAGGTATTCACCTTTTTCCTCTTTGAATGGATCCACTTTTCTTCCATATGAATTTTAGAATTTGATTTTGACTGAAATTACATTGATATTGTATGGAAAATCCATTTGGATTATGTTGAGTCTAGCAACCAACCCAGCCTGTAAGAATGTTGTATGATTATTTGTTATTTTAGGTTTTTATTAACTTATCCTCTGAAACATTATAGTTTTCAGGTTATGAATAATGCTCATATTTAATTTAGTAATTTAAAAAAGTAAAATCAATTGAAAACATTTAAAAATCCTTTTATTCTTTGAGAATTTACTATGCATATATGAAATATATATTCCTCACTCCCACCCCTTACTCTCCAACTTCTAATCATCTTGAAACTCTCTCACCCACTTTCTCAATTTCATTTCTTCTTCTTACTCTTTTTTGATAACTAGTGCAGCTCATAAATGCATGTGTATATAGCTATTATAACATAGGAAACCAGCCAGGTACTCCACCTTTGTGGATTCTGTCTTAACTGTCATTAACTGCCAATAACTTCAGTTAGGGGTGGAGGCTTGTGAGTACTCCCCCACCCTTGCTGAAATTTTGACTGACTTCACCTTATGCAGTTGTGTAAACAACAATAGCTGTTGTGACTGCATTGGAACAATGGCCTGACATATCCAGAAAGTAGTACTTCATGTCAGTACTCCCTGTACTCTGGGTCTTACAATATTTCTTCTGCCTCTTCTGTGATATTATTTGAGCCTTGTGGAAAGAAAGTGTGATTTATATGTCTTACTTAGGACTGATTATTCCACAGTCTCTAATTCTTTGCATTTTGACCAGTTGTATGTCTCTATATAAACCTACACTCAAGGCAATGAATAAAAAAAGAATAAAATAAAAAATATTTTAAGAATAGTACTTTAATATTTGTTGGCCAAGAGTTATGAATTTTATTTAAACTACCCCTACAATTAATATTGAAACAACATGTCTATGACTATAAGATGCTATAATATCCAATTATTTCATTTGAAAGAATAATGTTTTTTCTACTTGATTCTGTTAATATGGTAATACAAATTGATTTTTCAATAATTCCTGTGATGAATATCTTAATCATGATTTATTTAACTATATATATATATATATATATATATATTACACTAAAAGTCAATTTACTTTTTGTTAAGTAAGTTTGGTATCTATACTTGTATGGGCTCTTGATATAGAATATTCTTCTTTTGTTTTTTTTTTCTTTTCTTTTTACTAAGAAAGTTTCTATTCATTTTACATACCAACCACAGATCACCTCCCCTCCCTCCTTCCACCCCCAGCCTTCCCCCCATCCCAACACCCAGTCCCACATCCTCCAAGGCAAGGCCTCCCATGGGGAGCCAGCAGAGCCTGATATACTCAGTTGAGGCAGGTCCAAGCCCCTCCCCTTGGACCAAGGCTGTGTAAGATGTCCCACCATAGATAGTGGGCTCCAAAAAGCCCACTCATGCCCTAGGGATGGCTGATCCCACTGCTGGGGGGTGGCTTAAGCAGATCAAGCTACATAACTATCTCACCTATGTGAGGGCTTAGTCCAGTCCCACGCAGGCTGCACAGCTGTTGTTCCACAGTTTATGAGTTCCCACTAGTTTGGTTTGGTTGTCTCTGCAGGTTTCCCCATCATGATCTTGATGCCCCTTGCTCATAGAATCCCTCTTCTCTCTCTTCAACTGGACCTCTGGAGCTCAGCCTGGTGCTTGGCTGCGGATCTCTGCATCTGCTTCCATCAATTACTAGGAAGAGACTCTATGATGACAATTAGGGTATTCATTAATCTGATTACTGGGGTAAGCTAGTTCATGCACCCTCTCCACTATTGCTAGTAGTCTAAGAAGGGTCATCCTTGTGGATTTCTGGGAACTTCCCTAGCACCTGGTTTCTCCCTATCCCCATGGTATCTCCCTCTATCATGGTATCTCTTTCATTGCTCTTCCATTCCATCCCTGTACCAGCTCGACCACCCCCTTCCCTTATGTTCTTATCCCCCATCCTTTACTCTCCATTGTTCCCCTCACCCCCATTCTACCTAATGATCTTATAATAAAATCCCAGAGGTAGATGTTGGGGTAAATGCTGAAAGATCAGAGGAAACAAGCCACAGCCACTTCTCACCTTGCCAACTCCTCAGCCTATCCTGTTTTCATGAATACTCAGACTGAATGTCTCTGATTCCTGAGCCAAAAAGCTCTAATTCCTGTCTCCTCATACCTTATATGCCTTTCTTCAACCATCCGTTTCACTTTCTTCCTAGTGCTTGGATTAATGGCATGTGTGCTTCCAAAATACTGGAAGCAAAGGCATGAGATCTCAAGTGCTGGGATTAAAGCCGTGTGACTCCCAAGTACTGGGATTAAAATTATGTGCCACCACTGCCTGGTTCTGTTTCTCTCTTAGACTGAATCAATCTCATGTAGCCCAGGGTGGCTTTGAACTCACAGATATCTTGAATCTCTGGCTCCTGAATTCTAGGATTAAAGGTGTGTGCCACCACTGCCTGGCCTCTATGTTTTATCTAGTAGCTTGCTCTGTCCTCTGATCCTCAGGCAAGCTTTATTTGATACACAATGTATCAACACATGGAACAAACTCATTAAAAAGCGATCTTTCTACAAATTCAGTCGAATAGGGCCAGACAGGTAACTGCATGAAGGAATGCAGCAGGAAAGCCAGGGTATATAAAAAGAGTATCTGATGAAGGGATCTGAGATATTAGACTTTAGATAAATATTGAAAACAGTTTCTATACTTTTAGTAATGAAATTGACATATATCACCATTAGAGTTGCACACATTTAGTTTAATGCTATTATGGCTTTAAGTCAGCTGACTGTTCTTACTTCATTTAAAAGTAACAAAATTTTGAGAACAACTTCATATTTCTTCTCTATAATGTTTTATGCTTAAACAGAAATTGTTAAATATCTGATCCATTTGTGATGTACTTACATACATACATATTTACTTACATACATTTATTTTCTTACATACCAAAATAACTTTTAGTAAAATATAGACACACGTATTTGGTGTTAACCATCATGAACTTCAATATTATATTTCCCATGGTCATCTGCATGCCAGAGTCTGATTTTAAGAATTTTTTTTGAAGCTTCAACATCATAGAACACTTTTTTAAACCTTTATATGATATATAGACTTCACCCTCAGGAAAAAAGAAAGCACATCTATGCTTTACTGTGAGCTCGTTGAACTTAGATCAAGTTGTAGCATGGCTTTTGGCATGCTTTGGCCAGAGGCTAGATTATAGGAATGGTTTATTTCTTTAAAAGGTTTTCAGAATTATATTGCAGGAGATTTATTCTCATAGTCTATTCTCACTTCTTCCTTCTGAAATTGTTCTTCCTTGAACATCTTTCTATGTTAAGGGTTGTTATCATACAGTTTGCTACAAGACTTATCTGTTTTTTCTCTAATATTGTCAATTTCTATATCAATAATATTAGTATGACTACTATTCACATTACCTGTTCAATAGCTGTAAGCTTCTGAGTAAATTTGTGTGTGTTTTTTATTTGTTTTGGTATAATTGTATATGAGTACATCTTCTTGTTTCAATTTACTCCATCCAACTCCTTTGTCTTATATTCTTTTTGGATTCCTATAACCATTGTAGTTCCAGAAATGTACTCTGTGATGAAACAGAAAGGATATAGCTCTTTGGTTAACAGTGATAGGAAATGATACTGTGTAGTATTAATAGCAAGGATGCTTCCTTATTGCCAATGAATATTACGGAAAATATTGATGTACATTTCTGTAACTTGTTCTAGGAACAGAGAATGGACTATAAACAGAAATATTTTAATAAGGACTAATAAAGACATAATTAAGGCTGCTGTTCTATGGCCTGCTCATAAGAAATACTTTTGGCATTGCCTCCATTTAAAATGTACATTTTCTCAAGTTGGATTTACTTTTCAGAAAGCTCAGAAGTAATTAATATAATGAGTGATATCTTCAATATAATATTATTTAATGTGTGTTACATATGTAACAACTCAACTCCACAATTGATTTTTGTCATTTGAATTTTTTCTCTTCTCTCAATCAGTCTTTCAAAGAGCTTAATAATATATTAATATTTGAAGACATATTTTCCTGTGCAAATTGTCTTTATTTCCTATATTATATCAATATTTTGAAAACCAGCAAGTTATTTCATAAACCATTAAATGTCCTATGTTAGCAAATTTAAATGTACATGATTTTATAAATAGCTCTGGATTTATTGCATATTTTATGAACCTTAATTAATTGAAAGCTTGTTGGCAGTCTTCTTCACATCCTTTATGCTGTTATGTTTAAAAAAGTTAGCAATTAATCTCAGAAAGGTGTAACAATTTTCAACTTTAATAATCATGGCTGTCTTTTGATGCATATAGTTTTGTCACATTTTCCTTATTAAGTTTGGTGCGCTTGTTCTCTTATTAGGGGCATACAAATTCATGATTCTTAGTACTTCCAGATTATGAACTGCTCATTTTAACACTATGAAACCTTATTCTCCATGTCTTAGTTACTTTCTGTCTTGAAAGATTTTCAGTTTTAATGTAGCCTCTCCAGTTCTCTTATTCTTACTGTGAACATGGGCTATGTTCTCATTTTACTTTCAATGTTTTTTTATGTCTTCAATACCTCCTACATTTGCTGTAAATTACTTCTGACTGATATTGGTTCTTTTTATACAAACATAGAAAGCTCTCGGCTAAAGTACCTTATCTATTTATCTCTAATATAATTATTGAGAGCATGTTTGCAGATTTTGGAAGGTGAGTGCCTTCTCTACCAGGGAAAATCTAATACAGTTTTTGATATGTTTGGGTTTAATTATGGTTATGATATTTTCCATTTGCTATTTCTTTGGTGTGTTTTCACTTCTATTATTCTTTTATTTTAATTTCTGGTTTAATTTAATTATCTAATATACCATTTTATTTCCTATGCTACATTTTAAAAAATATGATATTAATATCTTTAGTGATTGTTCCAGGACTAATTATGTATTATCTCAACAAAAAAAAATTTAACACTACAATTAAAATTTCTACCTTCCCATTCACATTTCTACCTTATTAACAGGAACATTTTTTTCTCTGACTGGTACATATTCCATATTTCATCATTTTTAAATACTCAATTCACATTGCTACATATTCATAGGATATACTCACACAGATTTTAGGCCCTATCTCATTAACTATCCTGCAGACTCAAGAAACTGCAGTTTCCCAAAATTATAATCTCTATGTGCTCTGAAGCACTAAGAAGCACTGTAATTCTCTGATTATATATTAGTTCATTGCAATATATTTTTTAAATTGCCAAATTCAGTGAATAGTGATCTTCTGGAATTGACTTGTGTGTTTGCTTTTTCCAAGTGTCACAATTATCTACTTGCCAATCCATACAAAGTGTTTCTTGATATAACATATAGGTTTTTGAAATTTTATTGTAAACTTTTTTTTCATTCATAATATTCTAACCATCATTTATCCTAACTCTTCCTAGATCCTCCCCACCTACCTCCAATCCTACTCCATGCCGTTTATTTATGTTAAGAATTTTATGGTTATCAGATTCAGTATGTATGACAGCCAAATATGGTAGTGTACTAAAGGATTTTGAAGAACTTTTTTGTCAAAAACAGGAACTTCATTTTCTTTCTACAGGATGCCAAAACAAATAAAACTTTCTACATTTCCATAGTAGCCAAACAACCCAGAATATTGTTGAAGTCTCTAGTATTGCATATACATTTTGAAGTATTTTTATTTATTCTTTGACTATTTAATGTATGTATATATATCTTTATCATATCCACATCCCAGTCCCCTAGAACTTCCAGTAGCTACCACTCAAACACGTTTCCCTCCCAACTTCATGTCTTTTTCTTTGTATATAATTCACTAAGTCCAACTAGTGTTTTCCATGTGCACATGAGTGTGTCCATCCACTGGAATATGGGCCTACTATCACTAGCCACACTCCTAAAGAATATTGACTCCCCTCCCCAGCAGCCATCAACTGCCAGTAGCTCCTCACCTAGTGGTGGGGAGTGGGATGCCCTTCCATACTTATGATGGAATACTAACAGGCTTGATCTTTTGCATGTCTTGTGCAGGTAATCTTAACTGTTGTGAGTTTGTGTGTGCAACAGCTCTGATGTCCAGAACACAGATTTAATATACTAGTCCCAATCCTCCAAATCTTTCAATCACTCTACTTCCCTATTTATTACGTTTACTTAGGCTAAAGGGTGGGGAGGAGTGTATAGATGACCCTTCCACAGCTGGGCACTTACAGTCAGTTTTTCTCAGCATTTTAAACAATTCTAGTCCCCATGTCAGCAATTGCCTACTGCAAAAAGCAGCTACCCTGACTAAGGCTGAGAGAAATACCAACCTATGGATACAAACATATTTAGAAAGTAGTTTGACAACATAACCATTTAGCAAACAAGGTTTATGATCATCCCAACCATAGGATTTTGACCAGGTTTATAGTCCCAAATCTCCTCCAACGTAAGGTATTTTTGAATACATGATTGTTAAGAAGTCTCTGTGTTTTCCTCTTTAGCCTATTTGTTACCTTGACTGGTTCCAAAATTTTTCTATGTCTCTCCTACTTAAGAGTTATATAAGCTGACACAGCTTCCAGAAAATCTTTAGGATTAAGCAAAAAAAAGTCTAAAATATTCTCAGGGAGATATAATAAATTATTTTTACATTGCAATCAGCATTTCCTATTCACATTAAAATATGTGTATTTCTTGGCTTAAACATACTTTTAAAAATGAAATTGTTCTCAATCCATATAAGATCATAAAGTTCTTAGTACATATCTCTCCTGGTCAGTTCAGCAAGTCAACCATATAATATTTAGCAAACCGAAGAAGTAAAAATCCTTGTGAATGTAGCTTAACTTCTAGAAAGCAATAAAGGAGAATAAAAATCTTGTTAATTTCATTCCTCCTTTAATTGAGTAATGGATTTCAATGACAACAATTTAAACTGAATACAATAGCAGTAAGAATATTACTGTAGGGGTGATGAGCTAGAGCAGCAGGTAACTGTGATTCTTGCACAAACCAGGTGACCTGAGCTTGATACCTGGAATCTGCATAAAGGTAGGAAAGATTCCACAAAATTTTCCTCTGATCTTCACATTGCATCATGGCACATGTATGGATTCACCCATACAAATACATCATACACATATATACACAAAAATAATAAGTTTTTAAAAGAATGTTGCTTTGTATGATAACCAATATTTGCTTCATATTAGGTGGAAGAGTAATAATGAAGTTAGAAGTACATGAATGCCAAATGTTAGAAATACGGTGCTAATCCAAACTCAGTTCTTTAAAATCATCCTCAACTTTCATGTGCTTTGTTCTATATGTCAAAGGGAAGAGAGTGACTACTGCAGTCTGTATCTCTCAGCTCATCAGAGGCACTGGCAGAAGACTGGAAGGTAGACAATAGCTAGAATACAGAGCACTTTTTTCTTTTAATGTAGCTTTGCCTCAGATAGCAAAATGTTGTCAAGTACCAGTTTCTTCTCCTCTGTGGGTTTAGTTTCTATGTCTAATTTTAGTTTTACTCGAATAATGTCACCACCTGTGTTTTGCTAATTCTGTCTCTTCCTTTTGTTCTCCAGAACCTGACTGTTTTGCTTTTTCATGTTGCTAATCTAAATTGACATTATGACCCATACTTTAACTTCTTAGTTCCTCCATTTCCCATGGAAAGAGTTTCACTTATGTAAGCCTTTGATTGAAATATTTATATGCTTTCTGTTTCGTCATCATAGAAAAGGTACTGGTACAAATGATTAACAATATGACATGTCTCAGAGTGATGTAAGAGGAAACTACTTGAGAAGAAACCAAAGGGTTATACAATTTTGTCTTTTGTTACCTTTGGGTATACAGTTTCAGGAGAAAGTGAGATTGCTTTGGAATGTCGTGTAAACTGAAGAAGTGAAAGCTGCAAACACAAGTAACTTCTCCAAATTCAGCAAAAATATGTAGTTCAAGTAGCCTGATAAGTCAGAATACTCAAATAGTTTATACCATCCTATATTATATGTTATGTTACTTAGAAAGCCAATTATATACTTTGGATATTTAATTAATTCATCCAAGATTATATGACCTGAAAATCACAGATCTGCAGAGCTCAAAACAACCATATGCCATCATTTTTTTCAATTACATTTCCTACCAAATCAACCTCAGAGCATCTCCAAGAAAAATATAGTTCTAAAAATTACTCAATGATTTTTTTCAGAAGTAGAGTGTATCTGCCAAGAAAGCAATGCAACAATATAAGAACAGATTAATAAAGATATCATAGATACAATTTAGAGTATATGTCTTAGTCACTGTTCTATTGCCATGAAAAGACACTATGACCAAGGAAACTTACAAAAGAAAGGATTTAATTGGGAGCTCAACTACAGTTTCAGAGAGTTAGTCCATAATCATCATGGTGGGAAGTATGGTGGCAAGCGGACAACCATAGTGCTGGAGTAGTAGCTGAGAACTTATGTTGACCCAGAAAGACTTTGCAGAGCAAGAACTAACTGAGAATAGTGTAGACTTTGAAAGTCTACCCCCAGTGACACACCTCCTCCAACAGGAACCTAGTTCCTAATCCTTCTTAAACACTATACCAACTGGAAACAAAATATTGAAATATATGAGCCTAAGGGATCCATTCTTATTCATAGAACCACATTATATTAACATAAACAACCCAACAATGCAAGTGGAATTCCACAGAAACACGAGTTTAATGTAAGTAACTGGAGAGCTATGGACTTAAGCAAAGAATGTTGGTTTTGTTTTTCTTTTTCATTTTTTATTTATTTATCTCTCTTCTTCTTTTGGGGGTGTATGTATGAATGGGTGTGTGTTTGTGTGTTTGTGTGTGTGTTTGTGCATGTATACTCATCAGAGACACAAACTGTTTGTGTTCCTATGCTCAGTAGATTTTTATTCATAACTAATTTTAATTTTCACTGAAATCTTATTGCCTTCACAAATGAGGAAATGTAAGATATAGAGTAACTATGAACTATTGAAATTGTCATAGCTATTAAGAGAAACAGATTGAAAATAATAGAAGGCGTATTATTCTGCTCCACCACAAATGCAGAACCAATAAATGGATTTAGTTATGAACAGTGGAGTCAGTCGGTATCAATATCACATTCAGATTCTGGTTTTAGACTTTTAACTCTAAACAAAGTCTACAATCTTTCTTTTCTGTTTCAATCTGGCTAAAAGAAAAGACAGTTTCTAACAAAGCAACTAAATCAAATTCCATAACAACCTAAGACGAAAATTTTGCAATGGAAGAAGTAAAGGAAATGCTGACAACAAGGGAGCCTGCATGGGATGGACCTAGACCCTCTGTGTGTGTATATATAAATATAAATATAAATATAAATATAAATATAAATATAAATATAAATATAAATATATGTATTTATATATATTTATCTGTTACAGTTGGATAGCTTGGTCCTCTTGTGGGACTCCTAACAGTGAGAAAAGGGAACTTCGCTGACTCTTTTACTGGATTTTGGGACCCTACTCATCTTACTAGATCACCTTACACAGCCTTAATACATGAGGAGGTTCTTAGTCTTACTGCAACTTGATATGCCATGCTTTTTTCATACTCACAGGAGACCTGCCCTTTCCTAAACAGAAATGGAGGAGTCATGGATTGGAGGGTGGGAACAGAAGGGGGTGGGGGGAGGGACTAGGAGAAGAGGAGGGAGGAGAAACTGTGGTCAGGATATAAAATATATAAATAAATTTATTTTAAAAAATTAAACTGG
This sequence comes from Neotoma lepida, assembly GCA_001675575.1. Lineage (NCBI taxonomy): Eukaryota > Metazoa > Chordata > Mammalia > Rodentia > Cricetidae > Neotoma > Neotoma lepida. The sequence goes on from LZPO01068923.1 coordinate 181,707, forward strand.
ACTAGGTAAAATAGTCCCTTGGATTCCCTTCATTTTAGTATTGTGCATTCCCACCTCCACCCATAGTGCTGGCTGACATAATACAATTTTTTTCTTACTTCACTTAAGCCAGGGAGCTAGGAGACCTATCCATGTTGTCCTTATCCTGAGAAAAAAAAATAAGGCTTCAAGCTATCATGTATCCTTTTTAAAAAGCATTCATGCACCTTTTACAACCACACTCTTCATCCCCCCATCTGTACTTTATAATGCTATCTCTATATCCACATGAACAAGTATTACTTATGTCATGCCAAATTAAGGTTCTCAATTTATAAGTCACTAGATACAAAAGACATTTATAATATTTGCCTTCTAAAGCAATACATGAATTGTAGCAGTGGTCTTCTGTAGAACCTATTCGAGCCTATAGCAACTTGCTCTAGGTAAATATATATATATATATATATTTATATAATATTATATTATATTAACACTAGTTGGCATAGTGATTGCAATTCCAGATACACTGTCAGATGAACTCTGGGCTAGTGGCACAGCTTACTTGTCAGAAAATTCTTCCTAGTATTTTGCCTAAATCCCTCGTGATGCAATTTACTCTCCATTCCCCTTGTTCTGTCCTAGGAGAAGATTGAGACCAGCTGGTGAGCATTCTCTGTGTAATAGTTCTTTATACACTTAAAGACCATTATTAAATCCCCTCTTGGCCTTCTGTTTTCCAAGCTGAACGAGCCTAGTTCCATTAACCTTTCTTCATAGCCCCTATTTTCCAATGGTTTAATCATGTGGTAACAGTCCTCCGAATCCTCTCCATGTCCAACAAATCTTTTCAACCATGGGACTCTAGAGTAATTATATTTTTTTAAGATCAAGAAATTTCTAAATATCAGAACAAATTTATTTCTTCTAAAATTTTGGGTCATATTTACACTTGTCACTGAGGATTTAACAGTGAATATTTAACTATTTATGAGAAACCCTGAGTAACTTAATACCGCATTCAATCAAAAGACCTAAAAATTGGCCCTGAAAATCACCATATATATATATGATTTCACCAAATGAATAAATATATTCACCTTAGAATTCAGTTTGACCAAGTTCTTCTGTTCTTCCCTTATTTCACCAATTATAGCAACATTATTATGCAGTGTCAGAAATCCTCAAGTGTAAAGTTATGATGTAAAAGAAAATTATTTTATAATAATGTTAAGTTTCACGATTTGAGGATATTATAGACTTTGATGTAGTTATCAATTATTTAAGCCAGTGAAATTGAATTGAAGTTGTCCTCTGACTACCACATACATGTCATGACATATGTTCCTGCTCCACATATATCATGAGTGCACATGTGCTCCTATAAAAACATACTATAGAGGATCTAAATATGAAATTTAGAGATGTATGGATATATATATATATATATATATATATATATATATATATATATATATATATCCAGGTATCTCAGTCCCAGAAACACAAACATTTTGTTATCTCCCATATGTGAATTCTAGATTTGAATCTTTAAATTTGTGTTTTTAAGTCTGAGTACTTGGAAAAGCCAGGAAGCAAGAAAGGGGATATGAGGGGAGTTTAAGAGGGGGAAATAATAGAATACAGGTGGCATGAAGAGGGAAAGGGCAATTATGGGGCAAAGGTTTAGATGTGAAGGAGGAGGGGAGTGCAAGGTAGAGGACATGCTGGATGTAGAAATAGCTAACAATGAGGATGTTTGAAAGAGTCGAGATTGCTCAGAGGTTAAAAGGAAAGGCAGCTCTTTCAGAGGTCCTGAGTTTAATTTCCAGCAACCACACTGTGGCTCATAACCATCTATAATGAGACCTTATGCCCTCTTCTGGTATGTAGGAATATATGCAGATAGAACATTGTATACATAATAAATAAATAAATCTTTTTTTAAAAAAAGAAGGAAGAAAGAGTCATATATGGAAACTTAAAGTGCTATAAACTTCATTATATGTATGAACAATATATTTATATATGTAAAACGAATTGCTAAATGGTCTTATTAATAAAAAACCCGGAGCCAGATATTGGGGTAAAAATTGAGAGATCAGGGAAGGAGAAAGAAGCCAGCCACATTCTTACCGCTGGAAATCCTCAGACAAAGAGAGCTACTTCCTGTATATCCACGCCTATATCCTTTCTGTGCCCTGCCATCTGACTTCCTCTCTCCATCCAGCTACATCGCTTCCTCTTTCTGCCCAGCTCTATCACTTCCCATCTGTCTGTACAGATCTCCAGACCTCTATGGTTATCTAGTGCTGGGAATAAAGGTGTGTGCCACCATGCCTGGCTCTGTTCCAAGTGTGGCCTTGAACTCACAGAGATCCAGATGAATTTCTGACTCCCAAATGCTAGGGTTAAAGGTGTGTGCTATCATTGCCTGACTTCTATGTTTAATATAATGGCTGGCTTTTTACTCTTATCTCCAAGTAAGCATTATTTATTAGAGCACAAATAAAATATCACCACATATATATTCTACGTGGATTATATATTCTACATGTATTGGTGGTGGTAGATAATGTTCCTACCAGAAGCTATAGTATATAAAATAAAATTTGCAGTGCCAAGTGTGGGATATTTTATTTCAACTTGTTGGTTGGAGAAGGGATCCTAGAGACCTTCCCCCCCCAAAAAAAAAATACAGGCTTATTAACATTGCTTTTTTGCCCATCAGAACTTGATGAGAAAACCATATTAAGAAAATGCTTTAAAATTTATTCTTTATCTCTATAATATTTTTTATCAACTGCAATCTACAGTTGATATCTTGACTTATTTCCCCCAACTTATGCATACATAAGATAGTGGTCTTCAAATTCAATATTGCTTGCTGTGTTATATTTAGCAAGATGTTTGTCTCAATTTCACCACATAGAAATTTATTTGCTTTATACAAAGGTAGTAATTTATATACTCTATAGAGTTCATGTATTCTCATGAATTTATGCATATATATAACAATAGATAGATGATAGATAGATAGATAGATAGATAGATAGATAGATAGATAGATAGAAAGACAGACAGACAGACAGAGAAACAGACAGATAGATATGAAATACTTAATAGTATAGAGCTATCTACATAGGATTTATATATTTGTTTCTCATAGGGAACAGATTTAGATGAACAGAACAAAAGAGACAAGAAGCATAATAAAATAAGAATTTACACTGACAGAAAAAAATAGAAATAAAATTAAAAAGGGACAGAAAAGACACTGATGGACAATTTAGAATTTAACAATAGAATGAATGAGCCAGGGGAGAAAGTTTAGTCAGAGAGGTCCTGGCCTGAGTTTGATCCTCAGACCCAGGGTAAAATTAACCAGATATGAGTGACTGCATATGCTTAGAATCGGGGGGCTATTGAGGTGGAGACAGGCAGATACTTGCTGGCTAGCTGTACTAGCCTACTTGGTGATTTCCAGTCCAGTGAGATACTCTACAAAAATATATAAACAAAGAAAGGAATGAATAAAGATGTAAAAAAAATAGTAGATGGTACCTGAGGAATGGCACCTGAGAATGTTTTCTGGTTTCCACATGTATACTTGGGTAATTGTGTCTGCACCCATGCAGACATGAAACATACACACACACACACACACACACATACACAAAATCTAGATTATGAGGTGCTGAGGGATGTCTTTCTGTATGCTGTGAATATGTGTTGTTCCCATTGGTTAATAAACTGCTTTGGCGTATGGCGGGGCAGCTTTAAGGCAGGCAAAAATCCAAGGAGATAGACAGGAAGAGAAAGGCAGAGGTGGAAGAGACGCCATCCCACCATCCAGGGAGCAGCATGTAATGGCACACAGATAAAGCCACAAAACACCTGGTGACATATAGATTAATAGAAATGGGCTGAGTTTACTTATAAGAGCTAGCTAACAAGAAGCTTGAGCCATAGGCCATGGCCATACAGTTATTAAAAAAAGAAAAGAAAAGAAAATGCTATGTACTTTAACCAAAAGACATGGAAAAATCAAGTTGGTACTAACCAGAAATCTTGTTTCTATGGGCTACTTTTCATAGTAAGAGAATGTAGTGCTATGTAGGCTACTGGAGGGAAAATCATTAACAGTCTTAGACATCTATAAACCATGTGAGCTACAATATAACTAGCAAGTTAATCAACATGGCCATGAATGCAATAGTGGTACAAATGTTATGGTGTTGCTGCTGCTATTGGATTTAAGGTCTACTCCACATGAGGCAACATCTATACCTGGCATTGTGTATCTTTCAAAAAACATCATGGTTGCAGAATTTATGAACCCCCGAGGTAAACCTACTTCTATTGTTTTGCTAAAGGAACATTGTGGAAGAAGGAGAAGAAAGACTGTAAGAGCCAGATTTCAGAGACAATTGCTGAAAAATAGTGTCTTGCACACATGACAGGGCTATCACAGTCATGAGCAAACTGCTTATGTGATTGCCTGTAAGAGCATATATTACATAAAGCCTGTAGACCTTCCAGAATTGATAGGAGAGGAGCTCCTCAGGTCCTACCTCAGCTGAGGAGCTGTTGGCAGTTGATAATACCAGTGGGGGAGGGGCATCGGTTTTCTTAGGAATGCGGCCCATGCCATGTTGTCTGTGCTCCAGTGGGTGGCTCTATACTCATTCACATAGGAGCAGCACTAATTAGACTCTGTTAGGGTAAAAAGGAAGACGATATGAAGTGGGAAAGGAGATGGGAGGACTATGGGAGGAGCTGCAGGGGAGGAGTGGAGGCAGATATCTGTAATCCCGGCATTTCCACTTTTAAATTAAGGTTTCTAATCCAGTTGGGACTGATGTTATGTAAAA
>LZPO01068923.1:196120-216391 GCA_001675575.1 Neotoma lepida
AGTAGGAGGTGGGGGTGTGTGATTGTGTGTGCATGTGTGTGTACGTATGTGTGTGTGTTTCCATACGAAGCTGAAAATTGTTCTTTAAAGTGCTTTGATGAATTTGGTGGGGATTACATTGAATCTGTAGATTGCTTTTGGTGGGATAGCCATTTTTATTGCATTAATCCTACTGATCCATGAGCATGGAAGATCTTTCCATCTTCTGATATTTTTATCAATTTCTTTCTTCAATGTCTCAGGTTTATTATTCAAGTCTTTCATTGTTTGGCTAGAGTTATGAAAAGATATTATTTTTGAGGTAATTGTGAAAGCTATTGTTTCACTAGTTTCTTCCTTAGTCCAATTGTCATTTATAAATAAAAAGTCTGCTGATTTTTGTGTGTTAATTTTGTATCTAGCTACTTTGTTGAAAATGTTTATTAGCTGTAGGAGTTTCCTGGTAGATTTCTTTCTGGTCACTTATGTATACTATAATATCATCTACAAATAAAGATACTTTGAGTTCTTCCTTTCCAATTTGTATCCCCTTGATCTCCTTCAGCTATCTTTTTGCTCTAGCATGACTACAAATTACTATTTGAATAGGAATGGAGAGAACAGATAGCCTTGTCTTGCTCCTGATTTTAGTGGAATTGCTTTGAATTTCTCTCCATTTAACTTGATGGCTGTGAGCTTACTGTAAACTGACTTTATTATATTATGGTATGTCCCTTGTATCCCGAATCTCTCCAGGACTTTTATCATGAAGGGATGTTGGATTTTGTGAAAGATTTTTCAGCATCTAATGAGATGATCGTGTGGGTTTTGTCTTTCAGTTTGTTTATATGGTGGATTACTTTTTCTGTTTATATATGTTAAACCATCCCTTCCTTTCTAAGATGAAGCTTACTTGATCATGGTAAATTATTTTTGTGATGTATTCTTGGATTTGGTTTACAAATATTTTATTGAGAATTTTTGCATTGTATTCATAAGGAAAACTGGTCTGTAACTCTCTTTCCTTGTTGGGTCTTTATGTTCCTTCTGTTCCTATAAAATTATTTGAATATTACTGGTGTCAATTCTTTGAAAGTCTAATATAATTCTATGCTGAATCCATCTGGCCCTAAAATTTTTTTGATTGGGATAAATATAATTACTGTTTCTACTTGACTAGAGGTTATATGTATGTTTAAATATCTTGTGTGGTCTTTATGAGAATTTTGGTAAGTCATATATAACAAGAATTTCATCCATTTCTTTTAGGTTTTTCAATTTTGGAGTATAGAATTTTAAAGTATGTCTTTATGATTCTCTGAATTTCCTCAGTGTCTGTTACACCCCCTGTTTTGTTTCTAATTTCATTAATTTCGATTTTCTTTATTTGCCTTTTAGTTAATTTTCTCAAAAAACTAACTCTGTTTCATTATTCTTTGTATTTTGTTTGTTTGTTTGTTTGTTGCTATTTTATTGATTTCAGCCCAGAATTTGATTATTTTTTGCCATCTATTCTGTTTGGGTGGTTTTTATTGTTGTTGTTGCTGTTGTTTTGTCTTTTTGTTTTTTAGCTTTCGGGTTTGCCATTAAGTTGCTAATGCTTAATCTTTCTATTGTATATTTTTATATGTGGGTACTTAATGCTGTGAACTTGTCTCTTGGAACCACCTTCATTTTTGCCAATATGTTTGTGTATGTTGCATTTTCATTTCATTCAATTCCAAAGAATTTTTTTCTTCATTTCTTTCTGTCTTGACCCATTTTTCATTCAGTAGAGAGTTGTTCAGTTTCCACAAGTTTGTATACTTTCTGTTGTTTCTGTTGCTGCTGGTATCCAACTTCAATCCATGGTGGTCAGATAGGATGCAAGATGTTGTTTCAATTTTTTGTGTCTGTTGAGACTTGCTTTCTGCACAGATGTGGTCAATTTTGGAGAAAGTTTCATGAGCTGCTGAGAAGAATATATATTTTTTTCTGTTTGGGTGAAAGATTTTGTAAATGTCTGCTAGGTCCATTTGGTTTATGTCATCATTTAGCTCCAGCATTTCTCTGTTTAAATTTTGTCTGGATATCTGCCTATTGGTGAGAGTGGGGTATTGAAGTAACCATCACTATGTGAGGGTCAATATGTAATTTTCACTGTAGTAGTGTTTCATTTGTGAACTTGCGTGTCCTTATGTTTGCTGCATAAATGTTTAGAATTGCAATCTCACCTTGGTGAATTTTTCCTTTGATGAGTATATAGTGTCCTTGTCTATATCTTATGATTTGTTTTGGTTTGAAGTCTATTTTGTCATGTATTTAAATGACTACACCTGCTTGCTTCCTGGGTCCATTTACTTGGAATATCTTTTCTCATCTTCTGAGCCTGAGGTGAAGTCTATCGTTGATGGTAAAGTGTGTTTCTTGGATACAGCTGAAACATTGTTTCTGATTTCTAATCCAACCTGTTCGTCTGTGTCATTTTTGGGGAGAATTTAGACCATTAATACTAAGAGTTATCAATGAATAGTGTTTATGGATTCATATTATTTTGTTGTTATGATATGAGTCTCCCCATTTTGATTTGCTGGTCTAAGAAAATGTATCCTTGTGTTATCTTGGGTGTGGTTGACCTCTTCATGTTGATGTTTTCCTTCTACTACCTTCTGTAGAACTGGGCTTGTGGATAGTATTTAAAATTGGTTTTAGAGTGGAATGTTTCTTTTTTCCATCTATTGTGATAGATAATTTTGCCTGGTATAGTAGTCTAAGCTGGCATCTGCAATCTCTTAAAGTTTGTAGAACATCAATCCAGAACTTTCTAGCTTTTAGAGTCTCCATTGAGAAATAAGGTGTTATTCTATTTGGTCTTTATCCCTTGCAGCTTTTAATATTCTTTCTTTTTTTCTGTACATTCAATGTTTTGACTGTTACACATAATGGGGAATTTCTTTACTGTTCTTGTCTAGTTCATATTCTCTATGCTTTTTGTACCTTAATAAGCATCTCCTTCTTTAGGTTAGAGAATTTTTCTTCTACTATTTTGTTGTAAATATTTTTGTGTCCTTGACTTGGGTTTCTTCTCCTTCCTCTATTCATATTATTTGTAAATTTGGTGTTTTCATACTGTCTTAGACTTCCTAGAAATATTGTACCTAGATTTTTTTTACATATAACATTTCCTTTGACTGAGGAATACATTTCATCTACCTTGTTTTGAAAGCCCAAGGTTCTCTATTTCATGTGTTGTATTCTGTTGGTGAGGCATATCTCTGAGTTTTCGTTCAACTTTCTAAATTTTTAATTTCCAGTTTTATCTCAGTTGGAATTTTCGTTAGCGATTCTATTTTTTCTTTCATATCTTGAACTTTTTTCATTTCATTACACTGTTTGTGTTTTCACAGACATCATTAAGGGATTTACTCATATCCTCTTTGAGGTTCTTGAACATATTCATAATAGCTACTTTGAAGTCCTTATCCTGTGCTTCAGCTATATTGCATTTCTTGGAGACTACTGTAGTAGTCTTGATGAGTTCTATTGGAGATGTATTTTTTTGATTGTTAATGATTGTGTTTTCCTTGCTGTCTAGGCATCTGGAGGAGGGTCAATTATTAGTCTAGGTGTTGATATCTGGTCTTGTCTTTCTTGAGTAGGTATTCTATTCTTGGTTTCTATTGCCCTCTTTTGATCTTAGGAATGTGTGGAGGCTGTAAATTGCATGTTAGGGAGTACTTCTGCAGGCCTATGGGTCACAGAGAGGAATAAAGATGTCTTAGGAGAAAAGGCTGAGAGAGGCTTCAGTAAAGAGATAAGGGGATCCTGTTCACACCTAGAGGTGTGTCCACATGGACTTAGAGGTGTCGTGGGAAGAGGATATCCTTCATGTAGGTTGCAGTAAGGCAAATGATTATCTGGAAAGACATATATGAAAGGGCTGGGGGACTCTAGCCTTGAACCAAGAATTGGAGTCGGCAGTGAGTAAGATGAGTTTGGATGAGGGGCACATGTAAGTAAGTTGCCACAGGACTGAAGGTGAGGATGGTAAGATCATAGGGAAAACAGGCAGGATAGCAGGAGGCACCTACTTGAGTCCCTGCCAGGTGTGGCCACTAAGTGTCTTGGTAGAAAGTGTATCTAGTTATTTGGGGCTTACATGAAGGAAAGGTGGTGGACTAGAAGGTGGGGGTGTGAAAGGGTCCACACGAAGGAGAAATTAGAAGTCTGCTTCACGTTTTGGTGGAGTTCTCAGGTAATGGAAGCAGAGCAAGAAGTCTGCTGGGGATGGGATCAGGAGAATTGCAATGGAGGTTAGGAAGGAGAGTGAAGATGGCATATCTGCTTCCCATGCTATCTTGCCATTTGGGTTCCCAAGTAGAGAAGGCCTCCAGGTACTGGGGCTGATACAAAGGAATGGAGAGCGAAAGAAGTCTGAGTCTGAAGTATTGCTTGAGTTCCCAGGTAATGAAGGCAGAAGAGAACAGATAAGGAGGTATGTATGCCACAGAGCTAGGGATAGACTGGGAAAACTACGGTGTAGGACAGGAAGGAGAGTGAAGATGTTCTACCCTTTTTTTCCAACCAGTGCAACCATCAGGTTCCCAGGTGGAGAGTTCTGGGTTGTGTTTCTCTGCATAACACAATTTTATTTGAAATGAGTGTTTAACTCCATTAATTGGGATGAGCAACACAGGATTGCAGTTATGAAATAAATGAAACATCTTTCATACCAGGACCTGTACCACCCTCTGGATGGTCATAGTAATATACCAATCTCAACAAACCCCACTGCTGCTATTTGTTGTTAATAGCAAGCTTCTAGTTTGACCTTCATCCACACTTTGTTTCTCCCTGCTGTGCAGCCTGAGGTTGAAAAATGCATCCTGACAAATGTACTTTATGAATGGAACTGGGAAATCTCACAAACCCCTAAGCTACGAAGTCCAAGTAAAAAAAAAAACTAAGATCATAGCAATGGATTAAATGCTAGTGCTTTTCTTAAGACCAAGGAGATATTTGCAGTTAAGATGAGTGTACATCCCCAGACTAGTATGCTTTCTTGGGACTAAAAATGTAGATAACATTGAAACAACTGAAGATCTGAATATCAAAGTATGAAATAGAAGTTAAAGAGGATGGTGAGGTCAAAGAACAAACTGGAAACGCCTCTACTGGGATCTAGGAATCTGAATATTAAAGGGCCTCTCGATGGCAGCTGAGAAAGCAGGCCAGTGACTTTAGTTGCAAGCTTCCAGTATCTGTGGGAAAGCCTCAAATCCAAAGCCTGATTTCAGACATATAAAGGATTTTAATCTTAGTTCCAGTGTAATCTGGAAGAACTATTAGGTGATCACCAAATTACCTGCCATGAGGTTCTTAGAGCTATTTATACATTCAAGATGTGACTAATAAAAAAATGTCTCATTACTAAGTCACAAGTCACATTTTCCATTTTCCTTGCTCTATCATGTCCAGTGTTTGTGAGTACCCAACTCTACACCTGGGCTCTGAGAGGTGAGTTGTGAGCAACCATTTGGCAATCATAAAGGCTGTCAAGAGAGATGAACCTGATAACCTATGTTCCTTCCTGAGCAGCTATCAGTGGCCAAGCTGCTTTGTCAGGAGGTGGAACAGCTCTTTTCATGACAGCATTACTCTGGAAAGACTTCACATAAGAAACCCAAGCCAAACAAAGAAAGGGAAGAAAAGCAAATTCCTGTGTAAGAACTCATACATTCTGTAATGCTTGGTACCTCTATGGTCAAATGACCCAAAAGAAATGAACCTTAAAAAGGCTTAAGTTACCCCCAGTTACTCTATATTTAGAGGCTCATCACTGGGCACAACTACCACTCCATAAAAATAAAATTAAGTATGTCGGGGTGGATAGAAGTATGACTCAGCCTGTGCCATGCCTGCAGGCACTTCTGAAAGCATAGGACTCTGAATTTGCTGTTGTTGGTTGATGGCACCACAGTATTTCTGCTGAAGTTTGTGTTTCTCGACATCATGGCAGCTTTTACACATTTAACTATGTGAGGACAGCATGTCTTGTAGCTGAGAACACTCATGGATGAGAATCAAAAAGAAAACTACTGGTCAACCTTAAGGAGTGGGTGATGTGACCATACAATATATTAGTCAGATATCTTTTCCCATTGGATGCTATTAAAACCAGGGATTCCATTTTAGTCATCTTTCTTCTTTTGATGCTATTGGAGCTAGCTGACCAGGATGGCAAATTCAAAGATGATCAGTCATTGGCCTCAAACTTGTGGCCTTTCTACCCTAGATTTTGATTGCTGGCATTACAGTATGTTAGAACAGGGGCACTCACATTTAGACCACATCCCAGACTGAAAGAATCAGGCCATGCCTCTCTAGAGCTCTTTCTGGGACAGAGTTAAGAATTTGTTTGTGCTGTGGCATAACATCAGCCCTTATGGAGGTTGCAGCACACACAGTCCCAGATAAACATGCTCTCTGGCAGAACGTGGTGAAAATTGAATGATATTTCTTAACTCAGATTTCTAAGCAGCTATTAATGTTAAAGTTCTTTTAGATTCTCGATTAAAACATATCTTTGTAGCTATGACCAAACCATAAAGATTATTATTTTTGTCTTGAATTCATTTCATAATTTTCCAGGCTTGAAAGAAATTCTTTATCTGCTTATTTGAGTCTTTTTGTTGGCCTTTGCAATCTTTTTCTGGCATTTATGCTCTCTCATCATCTTTATTTTCTGGTATTGAGAAGCTGTCAGTATGTGGGGCTTTCCCATTGCTTTTATTTATTTGTTGTATTTTTTTTTTACATACACAGGGGTATATGTGTCCTCTGGTTTGTTGTTTTTCTTTCTTTCCTCATGTGTTTGGTTTGTGTGTTTTGTTTTATATGAGTCCTCTGGGTAGGTTGTCTTTGCTTGAATTTATTTTGTGGCTAATGTCAACTTCAGGAACAACTTTAATAGTTTTACACAAGACTTATTGTTAGCTGCATGAAAAGATTCTGTGTATCAATTTCTTCTGTAAATGAATTTGTCAATCAATAAATGATACATCAGAAAGCATTAACAACAAATATGACTAGGCAGAACAAATCTCAGTTATGGATGGAAAGGTTGAGAAAATAATATATTCAGACACATCTAAAGAAAACAATCATTGACCATGAACAAACTTCTAAGAAGTCTGGAATACAAACAGGACATGAACACTAAGAGTCCATCCCATGGAAGAAATAGTTGAGTTAAAACCAAAGGTCTAGACAATTAATTAAATGAAGTTGTAGCCAGGAATTCCCCCAACTTAGATAAATAGACATCCAAACATGGATTGGATTCCCAAATAGACATTACCAGAGAAAAACCTCCCTACAACATATCATAATGAAGATATCAAAAATATAAAGCAAAGAAACAATACTAAAAATTATAAAGAAGAGTGTGTTTCTCAGCTGGCATGCCTAGGCCATTATACTGAGAGGAGTTTGGAGACACAGATGCACAGAAAAGCTGTTTTCTCATTATTTTAAAGGAAAAAAACAAACATATAACATTTGGAGACAGGAACACTAGTGTCCTGGTTTGGAGCAACACAGTATATTTAATTGGTGAAGTAATTGGCAGATTAATTATGTCATAAAAAGAGTAGGAATGAGGGGAGTTATGAAAAGCATTACTGAAAATAAGCGTATTTTAGGCCAGGAGGGAGCAAAAGGACAGACTTAAGAACTTTCTCAGACAAAGTACCAGTTATAACACATCAAATGAACTCTTAAAATGCAAAAACGTACTTTTACAGGTTTGAAACTGTTATAGAATATAAGAATGTTTAAAGCTAGACTTAATACATTTCTGCATTGTGATATGGCTATAAGCCTATGGAGGGGGCCACTGAGTAGAATGTGATGATTTGGAAGAAAATTGCCTCCATAGGCTCATAGGGAGTGGCACTATTAGGAGGTGTGGCTTTTTTGGTATGGGTATTGGAGTAAGTCATTGGAGGAAGTATGTCACTGACAGCAGGCTTTGAGGGCTCAGATTCTCAAGCCAGGACAGTGTCTCAGTCTCACTTCCTGCTACCTGCTGATCTCTAGAACTCTCAGCTCCTTCTCTAGCACCAGGTCTGCCTGCATATCACCATACTTCCTGCCATGATGATAATGGACTCTGAGACTGTGAGCCAAATCCAATGAAATGTTTTCCTTCATGAGAAAAAAATAATAAATAATAAGTAAAATTGGTGGGTGTTGAGATTTACTAGCAAAAATCCATATGTTAACTATTTTGGATATGTTTAGGAAACTCAAGATCTGTCTTTCTTTAAAAAGTGAGGTCTGAAAAATATAATTCAGAACACAAGTCCACAAAGGCAAGTAATATGCTTAAAAGTTGCTTAGAGGAAAGTCACACTTTGATGAAGTTGTTGTCACAGGTTTCTCAGTATTTTTATGTTAGATATACTTGAGAGAGAGAAAATAACTCAATTTAAGAACACATCTACATGATTCTGTATTATATTGCATAATTTTTCCCATAGATGGGGACAATTTCTGCCCTTAGAAATGTATTTGTGCTGGGCGGTGGTGGCCCATGCCTTTAATCCCAGTACTCAGGCGGCAGAGGCAGGTGGATTTCTGTGAGTTTGAGGCCAGCCTGGGCTACCCAGTGAGTTCCAGGAAAGGTGCCAAAGCTACACAGAGAAACCCTGTCTCGAAAAACCAAACAAAAAAGAAAAAAAAAGAAATGTATTTGTATGTCATTTCCCACGCAACTTGATTGTTGGTGGATTTTATTTTTCTTTCTATTGTAATTAATTTTATGAGTAAAATTGATACAATGTGGCTCCTTTTGTTTCTCTTTCTTTTTGTATTCATTTAGTTAGAATTTCTCAAATATCATTATATTTTCTTTTTGGGTATGTCTGAGAGACTTAATATCTGCTCTGAAATCATTTGCCTAGTATATATGGGGTCCAATAACAATGATAACTCTCTAGGTATTTAGTGTTCTATGGCTTTTTCACAGAATATTTGAAGAAAAAATTCTTTATCCGGGTAAGATATCAGTAAGCCAAAGATGCTCAACTCAAGTTTATTGAGATTACTTACAGGAATGTGTATGACTCCAAGACAGCTGTATCACTGAAGAGCCCAACTCAACACGGGTAATGAATGACTCAGGAAAAGTGCATCTCTGCAACTCCATGTCCAACTTGCAAGCAGCCCCACCACAGAACTGTTTACTGTTTATATGACCTTGGCAAAGGGCCTTGTGAAGCTTAAAACTTTCTGAGCTTACTGGGTCTAGCAACTTTCATGATCTTAGTGAGTCTTAAGACATTGTCACCCACCTCATGGAGAAAGTACTTAAATTCAGAGGAAATAGCTACATAAGAATTTTAATATCCAAGTTAAGTAGTAGACACTTGGTACTACTAAAATCAATGAGCCTGGTCTATTTTTCTTCATAAGGATTCTATTAGCACTAGTTCCTCTGCCATATTTACAAGCTGCAATGGCTATTCTTGATTGTCAGCTTAACTATATCTGAAATTAACTAAAACACAAGTGGCTGAGTATACCTAGGAAGGATTTTTTTCTCAATTAAATCATTTGAAGTGGGAAGGCCCACTTTTAATCTGGAATTTTCAAGGTGGTAATACCCACCTTCAATCTGGAATACACCTTCTGCTGGCAGCATATATAAAGAACATGGAAGAAGGAAACTTATTTTCTCTTTGCTTGCTTGCCCTCTCTCTTGCTGGCAAATCCATTCTGTCATAGGAATTAGAGCCCACATACTTGAGATTTTTATGTATATTAAAGACCAGCTGAGACATCCAGCATCGTGAACTGAACAACAACATCCTTGGACCATCTGTTGGTTGACAGCCATTGTTGGACTAGCTGGACTACAGCCTGTAAAGCATTCTGTGATGATATTTTTTCTGTGTCCCCCAATAAAATTTATCTGAGGATCAGAGGAAAATGGGCAGCCAGCCACTAGTAGTAAAAACAAAAGTCATGCAGTGTTAACACACGCCCTTAATCTGTCTGGTTCTCTGTGAGTTCAAGGTCACACTAGGGAACCAGCTGGAAGGTGGTGGCACACTCCTTTAATCCCAGCATCAGCCATAGAGTTCTGGAGGTCTGTGCAGACAGACAGGAAGTGATGTAGCTTGGTGGAGAGAGGAAATGAGTTAGCAGAATGGACAGGCATAAAAAGCCTGCTTAGACAGGAAGTCGCTCTCTCTTCACTTCGCTCTCTGTGGAAGCAGTGGCGGCATTGGTAAGGTGAGGCTAGCTGGTGGCTGTTCCTAATTCTTCTGATCTCTGTCAGATTTTTCACTCCTATTTCTTGCTCCTTATGTTTATTAATAAGATCATTTAGAAGTTCGCCTTACAGCACTCTAATAAGTCCCCTTTATATATAAAGAGAGATTCATTCTATAAGTCCTGTTCTTTAGAGAACCCTGACTGACACACAAGTCCTCTTTAGGACACTGCTGTAGTGCTTCTATCTTCTATTCTCCTATCAGGATTCTAGAGCTGCATTTATGTGGCCTCTTGGGTCAGCAATTATTGAACAATTAAAAACTTAATGGTATATGAAATATCCATATTCAAAAATAAACAGTTAAAAATACAACAGGCTAGGATGAGGCACATTGCTGACAAACAATGTTCAACTCTTTTTAAATGAATGAGAAAATATTTGCCATATAATTCTCCCTAGAATAATTCAAATGAAAACCAAGGTGTTGTTTCAATATAATTCAGATTTTTAATGTGACAAATTTTAATTTAGATACCCCAAGATATATCTTTGCATTTTGAATAAACATTTATCACACTGTAAATACTATTAAAACAATCCCCTTTTACCGTTGTCTTATGTGGTATACAAATACCAAGCCCTAGACAGATGAAAATCATTTGACTTTACCAATGTCATAGCTAAGCAAGAACTAAAATCTTAAAGTACTACAGGTAATGACATTCTATTTACCAGTGCTTTTTAATATAGGGTGGTGAATGCTCAGGGATATATAATAACACACACACACACACACACACACACACACACACACACATATACACACGAGTTTAATTTGTCTTAGCTAGATTATCTCAGCTGGCTCTTGGAGGATCATATCTTTGCAACTTCCATCTCCCTCTGTCTTGCCATTAATAAACAATTGTCTTCTTGTTTTCCCCATTTTAACCTCTAAATTCTGCTTATTTTTAACCTGGTTTCTCTTTTTATGTGATAATGTGCCTTGTATTTGCTGTAATAGTCTCAAATCTGACTTCTTATGATAATCTTTTATGTCATCAGGAAACACATTTGCCCCCTCATTTCTTTCCCTATGGGTAGGTTCCAAGTGTTTCACCAATGAAGATAAAGACTCACCCTCATACAATTACTCTGTAATGTATTTATTACACAGTTTTGCTTACACAATACTTTTCTGTCTCCCTAAAACAGTATCTGGTGAAATATAGTTCCTTCTTATCTTCTATGCCTTCCAAATTACTAAAGTTAATCATGAAAATTGACTATGCTAATAAAAGATACTCAGAAATGCATATTTTGGCAAGAGCTTTTGAGAATTTTATAATGTGTCTCACGTAGCAAGTATGCCCCTTTTCCTGCTTCACTGAAAGAACAGAGTCTACAGCTAATGGATTACTAGTCTTGAAGGACAGTCAGGGCAAAAATAGAGAGGAATGTTGTGTTTTGTAGGAAAGGATTGAAACTTACTGGAAAGATAACTGATTGCAGTATGACTGCTGGATCTGCTGTGGAAAAATCCCCTAGCTTCTATTAATCAAGGATAAAACTGATTTCCTATGCCTACTTAAGTATATTCCTTTTCTAATCCTGAAAATTGTGCTAGATATTCATTCTTCATCTGTGCCCTGTTTTAAGCCTGCAATTGTGAGTTGGTAACTATACTGCACTGAATTTTAATCTAGTTCATGGTCTCTTTCCACAGAAATTGGGGTCTCAGTCCAGCCCACCTGGAAATAGCCTTGGGCAGATATCCATGCTACTTTGTATTTGAAACAGGTGTTTGCTGCTGGCCTGTTCTCAAAAGGAAGATTAGAATGTCAGAGGAGGGGCTCACAGATAATTAATCTTCCCGTTCTGTTTTCATGAAAAAATTCCATCCAGTCACCAAAGGCCTAGGAAACAGAAAGAACTACCAGGAGGAACAGAGTGATACTATCGGTGTCCATGAGCCCACTATCAGTGCTATCCTACCCACTATCCCTGGGCCACATGTGCCACAAGATAGCTGTGAAGTTTTGTGGCCCAACACAAAATTGTAAACTTATTTACAACATGTTTTTAAAACCTTTCAAACTCTATTGTGCAGTTTTCAAATATGACTTTTGTAGGTAACAATGACATATCACAATGCTAAAAGGTTGAACACAACTGTTAGTAAGCAAGGGGTATTATTACAGTTCTGAAGAAACAAGATGAGATAAGGCAGAAAATGAAATCTCATCATGCATGGAAGTGGAGATCACAGTAATGTAATGCTAATTAAAAAAAATCAACCATCTACGTTTTGGAGGCCTTCACAAAGAATGCTCAGTTCTATATATGCTTTGTTGGGACTAGGTTTCAGAATGATGAGGGTGGGGCAGAGCACAAAACAATACTGTGATTAATCTTTATGGCTGAGAGTTTGAGGTAAGAATGATGCCCCAAGCTATGGAATTCAAGCTTAGATTCTGAATATCATGTGCAAAAATGTTACTAGAAGTCTTTGCATTCTCCAAGGTGTTAAAGATGATTATTTCATTTTATATGGTTTTGTGTATTTGTGGTGTGTGTGTGTCTCTCTGTGTGTGTGTGTTATACAACAGAGAGACAGAGAAATAGGGAAAGAGAGTACTTTCATCCTTATTTTCCAAAAACTCTATGAAAGTTTTACAAGGCTAAGGATTATCTTGACTATATGCTGAATACTTAGTTGTTCTCGTGAAGAAATGGAGAAACTGAAAGTCAGCTCAAAAATAAAGAATATTTACTCGGACCTTAGCGAAAAATACTACTAAAACTGCCTCCAATTAAATTGATAATCTGAATCCAAATGGACCAGAGAAAATATTTTGACCTGCAGAAATGTAAGAAAACTTGAAAGAGTTGAGTGGTTACATGCACAAAGGACATTTTAACTAGAAAAAAGCACATTATAAAACCCTATAGTTGAAATTGAAGGTATATTACAGTATGTGAATGATGAAAGGTTGCAGACAGGGAAGTTATGATTGATTGTCATATGTGTGATCATATGTAGTTTCCCTTTTTCAAATTCCAAATTATCCATTACAGTGTGTGTGTGTGTGTGTGTGTGTGTGTGTGTGTGTGTGCATTTTAAATGTTCTAAAGCTATAGAAATATCAGGTGAGTGAGTAATGAGGCCGGTGGCATGAGACACAAAACGATGTAAAGTAATGAGATGGACTGGTAGATTTGTAGTCTCTAGGCCATCATAAAAGAGATTCCAGAAATCCAGACCCCAGAGTTATTTCCCTTTCTCTTCTATCCCTCCTTGTTTCTTAGAGACAGATCAGCAATTTTTATGTTGTGACATAATCCCTGATCCCATAATTCAAGAGGAGTAAGAAAATATTTAGGTTCAATGAACACTGTGAAATTGTCTCCAAATCTAGTTTGTTATAAATAGTCCTTCTATATCATCTGAGGGAAAAAAATGGATGCCTTGCCATTGCAATAATTGGTTGTTCAGTAATAAAGAGTCTTGTTGTTTGTCTGGTATACCATAATGTATACATACCAAGTGGACACATCTCTGTATATAGGAAAGCATTTAAATGTCTTTTTAAAATAATTTTTGCTTGTAGAATTGTACATTGTATTGATCATGCATATAGGCCATTCTAATTGGACAAAGTGAATTATAAAAACAAAACAGTAACAACAACAAAAGAAAAAATGAGAACTACAAAAATTAAAGTCCTGAATTGTGGCATTTACACCCAGGTCAACAGCCCTGTTTATGAGCATCAATATTGTTTTATTTTGCCTTTCCATTCTGCTATGTATGAGATGAACAACCATCAATATTTTTCCTTAAACTTTGGGAGAGATTTATTTTTAAAAATATTTATTGAAATTGACCTAATCCTTGAATCTACATTCTTCTGTCTGAAGTAGAAAGTTTATTCTAGTTCCTCAAATCAGGGACATGACTTGATTCAAAGGAGAGCAAGATGTCTAAATTTTTCCCCTCTTGACTGGGGATAATTAAGGCATAAAATTTATCCCAGAATGTGAGCAGAGACACAGCTACAATTGATCCAATATATTAAAAAGATCTAGCTGGTTTGAGAAAATAATAAAATTAAAGCTTCAAATTAAGTTTTGGAAATAAATCAATCTTTTGATTACAGGATTCAAGTTAAAGGGCACAAGGAGAAGCTCTATAATCTCTTCAGCTTGGTTGGTGGTTTCTAGTCAGGCATACGGACTGCCGCATAATGTCATACTTCCTCTTATTAAAATGTCAAATTCTATTCGGCTGGAAATTTTCTTAACCACCAGAGAAGGTGTCTACTGAACACACCTGACTGACTCTTGGGTTTGTATCAATTAAATGAACATTTGGCACATTGAATCACACATTTTCATAAATATTAGAAACATGGTTTCCTTTTATATTCCCTTATATTTTATTCACATGGCAGAAACATCAGCATTCTTGCTAATGACAGCTCTAGTTAGAATGAAGACTTGGACCATAACAAGGTATGTTGGAAAAAAAAATCTGTGAGAACTGAGCAACTGAGTAGAAACCACAATGCCGTCAGATGTGAGGCTGCCAAAGCAGAGCAGCTACCTCGGAGTCATGTTTGCAAAACGTACAACTGATGGTGATGGCCAAACACTGCAGAGCTAGTTGGTTTATGTTTGCTTGTTTTGTTTCCCTTTTATTGAAAATAGATTTGTCTTTTTTCCCTCATATAATATATGCTGACTATGGTTTTCCCTCTCTCAACTCCTCCCAGGTCCTCCTCACCTGTCTTTCCACCAGGATCCACTTCTTTCTGTTTCTCACGAGAAAACAAACAGGCCTCTAAGGAATAATAATATAATATAATAAATAAAACAAAAACTAATACATTGGGAAAGGACAGAACAAACAGAAGGAAAAGATCCCAAGAGAAGGCACAAGAAACTGAGACCCAGGACTCATTTGCACTCAGGAATAACATAGAAACACTAAACTGGAAGCCATAATGTATACACAAAGGAGCTGCAGGTTAAAAAGAGAGAAAAATATATAAATAAAATAAAAATAAAAAATACTAAGATAAAATGGGAAAGTCCCTGATATGATATTATGAGACAAAGAAACTCCACAGATGCCATTGAGCTTGTTTTCTGGTGGCCATCTACTGCTGGGCATGTGGCCTACCCTTAAGAGTGTTTGTTTCCAGATCTGAATCTTTATTACACTGATATTTATTTAAACAAGAAATAGCAAAGACATGCAGATCCAGTTCTTATCTTTTTTTTCAGAAGACAGATCAAGAGAATGTAACTCACCTTTCAAAATGTCAAAACTCACTTCTGAATCTCTAATAATTTTTCATATAATTAAATGTAAATATCATTAACAGTTATTCAGAGGCCATCAAATTACACCTATAGCTCATATGGTCTAAACTTTTACTATATCATAACCTGTAATTTATTTTTACATAGTAGGAAATTTATTGTGATATAATTCATAAGCCATAAAGTTCACTATTTTAGATTGTGTCACCAGTGAATTTCAGTACAGTCTTGTTCAGCAACCATCATTGTTATACCTCTAGAATATTTTCATTGTTATTCATGAAATCCCTATTGCCATTCTTTCATCTCCTTGTGACTACTAATCTACTTTTTAACTCAATGGCTTTCCTATTCTAAATATCAAAGGCAATTAAGTTGTATAAAATGTGATATTTTGGACTTAGTTTTGTATTTCTTTTAGTTCCTTGAATAGGCTTAAAATGTGATTTTTCAAAAAACATATCCAACAGTAGATGATGGACGGTTAGATAGTTAGACAGACAGACAGTTATGAAACTCAATTCATCCTACAATAAGTCATTTGCAGGCTGGAGGTGCAAGGATGCAGGTAGAAGACTCAATCCAAGCCTAATGACCAAGGAGCCAATAAGGAGACTCTTCATTTATGGTGAATATTTAAGAACCTTGAGGGAAATCACTAAGTTCAGGAATCTAACAGGAAGAAGATATGTGGTTTTGGTATCCAAATGCAGGAGAAAAATCATGTGCCACTGGCAGAGAGCATGATCTTTTCTTTTTTATTTTTTTTCTATCCAGACTCTCAGCTGATTGTTTGGAACCTTGTAACTTTAATGGTGAATCTTCCCCATTCAGCCCATTACCATCACAGAGAAAGTTCAAAAGAATGCTTTACTATTTGTCTATGTACATCATAATCAAGCTAAGACTGAAAACCATTTCTGATGATTTGAAGTTTTAATATGTCTAACATATGAACAAGACAAAGTGGCACAATAGTACTTGATTTAGGGCTTGGGTATGGGTAATTCTTTTTTTTTGGCCCATTTTCACCTTCTCATACTTATTATAACTATATATCTATTAATTATAATGTAGAAATTTCAGAATTGAGTCAGTTTATTTTTCTTTGTGTTAAGTCTTTTTTTTTCTAATTTTGATATAAGCACAGTTTGTTTATTCAGTAATTTTTTTGAACTACTTCTCTAAGTCTGTTGCTTTGTAGATGGCAAAAGCAGCTTCTCAGCTCAGTGTTCTGATATGATCGAGCAGAATTGTCCTTAAATGTCTTGGACCAGAAACACATTTAGGATCATTTACATTTTGGGGCAAATGTTCAACATTTATCCAGACATTTGACAACTAACTTTTCTTAGCCTCCACTACCTGAGCACTGCAAACTTCAAGATCAGATATAAAACCAACCTGTGGAATGCAGATATCTCTCAGATTTCACTCACCCCATATATCTTCCTGGTCTTCTGGATTTCTGGGAATATACTGTATGTTTGTGTAGAAAACTGTGGACATTTCAATCTCCAGTTGTTGATTGTGTGTTTTCTTTTTCTAGCTTGTTGCTTTTCACAACTGAGATAGCTACATTTGTTGCAATTTTAAACAATTTGCCTTGTTTGTTTTCACAAAGCACCACAAAAATATTGCTATTTGCACTAAGCAAGGTCTGATATAAGTCAAATAAAAAGGAGCTTAAAATTGATTTTATCAGGGATCTGGCAGTTTTCTATGGATGTGATTTTAGGAGCATTGAACAATTTCCTTCATTTTCAATGAATGCTAATCTTTCCATAACTTTCCATAACTCTCATAACTCTCTGTTGATTTTTAAAGCTACAAATGGAAAAGAGGATGGCAACGGGACAAGTTAAATTTCCATGAAGCACACTGCTTGTATAGCAGTAATTCAATTGTTTCTTGTAGGTAGGTAGACATCAGACCATAGGGGAATATGATTAATTTTTAAATCAGAAGTTACCTTTCACTTAATTTACCATCATTCTCATTCTCTTTGTACAGAAGTCAATTATCAGAGATCCTTATTTCATCAGATATACTCAACTCATATTCACTCTAAATTGTTTTTTCTCATCCTATTTTTAGTATTTTAAAAACTTCAAAAAATCTTATCAAGCCTGTGTGCTAAAGACTTAATTCTCTTAAGCCTTGTGGAGGCTTAGTAAAAATATATGGAATTGAAAAAGAATATTAAAGTTATATATTTAGAAAATAAGTGAAATTTTATATTACATGTATACATTAAATACAATCTTTAATAGAAGGATGCATGCTGAAATACAACTAAGTTTCCAGTTTTCTTTGACACCTGGCGTTCATGTCATTGTGTGGCCTTCCACCGCTTGAAGCCCTCTGAAGGACTGTATGGACTTATCAAGTACTTATTAAGAAATAAATTTAGTAGAGCTAGTTTTATGTCGTTTCTGGAATTTGGTTATGGAATGACTTACACTTATACCTTGGAAAATGTTTCTCACTTTCCATGTACCGTTTATTGAACCTGCATGCAGCTACCATAGCATAGGGCAATCATTTGCAGAAGCCCACATGTAGGGGAATAAATCCTGACCAAAACGTCAAGTGACTGAGTTTCAAGGTAAATGTTCCTTCTCCCATCAAAATTTGCAATGAGCCTGACCTCAATATATAGTCCTTGGTCACAATCATTGAGCCAAAGACACTTGAGTAATCTGTTAGAGTCCTAGCTCTTGCAAACAAGGACAAAATAGTTTATTGCTTTAAATAAGTAAATTTTAAATTCATTTATTACACAGTAATAAATAACACTCTGGACAAATGACTTTTATAAGGGTCCAAGAATTGCTGAAGAAAGATCCTAGACTCAAATAGTATGCAAACACAAAGAGCATTTATTCTGCAGAAATAACCAGCATGCAGGGGTTGATCATCCACACAAAATGGCCATGACGACCTGGGACAAAGGCACACAGACCCTTTTAACAAGGAACTTGGGGAATTCTAAGCATGGTGAGATAGGAAAAGTCCTATCTTGCAACTTTGGCCCTCCTAGCCTTATAAGTCCAGGTTTGAAACTGTTTAGCTGATTGGTTAAACTTGGCTGGCGTACTTTCTGGACCCAGGCTTATGTCATTTTCTACAATGGAATTGCTCTGTGTTTAAGAGTCACATTCTGGTCCCCTCACTTTCTGATTATCTATGACAGCACTAAATAAAATGTAGACAATAATATTTTTCAAATATCCTTATCTTAACAGAAAGAGAGAAAAAGAAGTCACAATTTCTTTGTTTTCTACTCACAATGCTGTTTTAATAATCTCAGTAGAACTTTAGTGTTATAGAAAGAAATACAATGAAAATCTGTATCTTGAGTGCCTCGTGAGCAAAAAGCATTCCATACTATGAACTTGGATTGGATCATTGTTGCCAGCAAATATTTTAGTTAAAAGCTATGATAGATGGAATAGCATTCCTCAAAATATATATGTTGAAGACTCAATAAATAATATTAGGTAATTGGAGATGGAAACTTATAAAGGTCTAATTAGATTTAGAGATGGTCATGGATGAAAGGTCCTTGTGATTAAATCAATGCTTTTATTTCCTGAAAGGTGAAGAGACACTGGTGTTTTCTCCACCATGCACAACCATCGTAAGAAGGTCACCACTTGTCAGATAGGAAGAGAGGCCTCACTCAGAACCGAATCCACCATCATATGCATCTTGGACTTCCCAACATACACAATGTTGGGAAGTAAGAAATAATTCAGCTATTTCAGCCACCCAGTCACTTGTATTTTGTTAAAGCAGTTAAAACTGATTAGGGCAGGAATCTGCAGTAAGTGGGAGCAGTATTGTATATTTAAGCTCATTTTATTTTGTTTGAGGTGTTAAGCTCCAAACTTACGGCCACTGCTCTACCACTGAACTATTTCCTTAGCCCTAAGCAAGTTCGAAACATACATCTGTTCCATCCATATATGAAAATCAAAGGTAAAGTGCCTATCTGAATACCTCCTGGAATGGGGATATATGAAAATCAAAGAGCATTGAGTAAAAATAAAATAACTCCCATAACAATAAACCAAGCTCCATTCTACACAACTATCCATCTACGATAGAAATTTTCTCTCAAAGAATGAAATTTTGTCTTCTAAACCGCATTTAGTTAAAAGTAGAACCTGTTTATTGCCTAGTGAAGAAATACAGTCTTGATTCTATCAGGTCAGCTACTCTGCTTTATACATTGGAAGACAGATACAAGGATCTCCTTAATTTTGACTGTAAAACTGTTTTCAATAAAAATCTCTTCAAATTGATCTTATCTACAATACTAATCAAGTATCAATAATATATTTTAAAACAGGTTAATAATATGTCATAGTGAGTATTTTTCCTGGACTTTTGTTTTGTTATCTTTTGTTTTTGTAAGCAAGGGTGATTTAAAATACTTGAAATTATTGCTCTACATTCATAAATAGATGTATTATTATATTGCCGAAAATAAGAAATTAAATTGTTTTCTCTAATTTATTATCTAACAGTATTGAACTGATAATTAAAAAAATATATCTGGCTGGGCGGTGGTGGCGCACGCCTTTAATCCCAGCCCTTGGGAGGCAGAGGCAGGAGGATCTCTGTGAGTTCGAGGCCAGCCTGGGCTACCAAGTGAGTTCCAGGAAAGGCGCCGCCAAAGCTACACAGAGAAACCCTGT
>LZPO01068923.1:229948-253674 GCA_001675575.1 Neotoma lepida
GAGAGAAGAGAGAGAGGAACACACACACTTCATTTTTCTTGAAAGTCAAAGCTGACATCTAATAAAGACAATTTCTGAGTGCACAGTGTGGGGACAACCAATACCATATTTCTTCTCTGAATTCTGTTTGTGGATATGTGATAAACAATGACGTTCTTAAGGAAATTGCTTGTGAAAGATTTTTAATCTGGAGTTACAAGATGTCAATGTATGTCCCACAGAAATATAGAAAAACAGGAAATAAAAAAGAAACAGACTTCATTATATATGCTGCTTTGTTTCTCAATGCATTTTAATGTTTTCTTTTGGAGAAAAATTAATAATATTTAATAGACAGTACATAATACCCTTAGAAAATCTGAATACCATTAGATTTTATTGAATCCAACAATCCAAAAAACGAAACAAAAAATGTTTATACATATATGTACAATGTTTTATATTCACATACATACATACATATGCATATACATGTACACTGGTAGAAATTTGTCAATGGCATTAATGGAAAATTTCATAATTGTCATTATTACTATATTTTGCTTTAATTATTAAAAGTGATTCAATATTTTAAGGAAATATCTTCCTGGTAATGCAAGCAAAGCCTATTATGAAGATAATGATCCCTTTTTGCTTTTAAAACTGATATTGTTGTTTAACAATTTTATGTATGTATACAAGGAATTGTGATTACTCTTACTCTACCTTTTCAAATCTCCTTCCAATTCCTATCTACTCCATTCCCAATAGCTATCAGACCCTTTTCCAGGTTAATTACTTTGGGTTGTCGTTGTTTCATTTTTGGTTGTGTATGTGTGTGACCCATTTACTTTAAACAGGGCCATCTGTGTGAGTATTGGATTATAACTATACATTGTAACCTTGTGGCATCATCAATGAGTGTACAACTGAAGGAAACGTTTCCCCTTTCCCTCAATCCATCAGTAGCAAATAGTTCATCAGTGAGAGACAGGAAACACAAGTCCCTCCTCCATCCATGCCTGACCATTGGCAGACCCATTCTTTGACTGAGCCAGAGCAGGCATCAAGAGATACTGTAAATTCATGATTGTGATGACTGTGTCTTGTCCAGAAGATGACAGTCTGCAGCTCTTCCCTCATGCCTTGTGTCTCTTCTTTCTGATAACATTTTAAGAATCTCAATTTTCCTCCTCTATAAATGCTCAGCTACCAATCAAAAAGGAAAAACAAAAACCAAGAAGCAGCAACAACAAAATCCCTTATATTCACTTCATTGTTCTTCTACAATGAAAAGAAAACATCCTTACTTGCAAATGTCTCAAATATGAATAATATTTCAAAAACTATATCTTTTATTGCTTGTCTATGTCTAGAGCAAAGTTTCCTTGGTAACTATGCTAAACCTAATGATGTCCAAATCGTAAAAGCCAGGAGCACTTACTGGTATACTGATTCCTTTCACTGGAGTAAATGTCAACTGTAAATGGTTATAATGATAGTTATGATTTACTTAATGCGGGAGAAAATTATACATTTAGAGTTAAATCTGCTACTCATATACTTCTAAATCATCTGGGTGGGAACATAGCCATTTTCCATTTGCTTAGTCTAGATTTATTACAATGAAAACAAAACACAAAAAAGTTTGTCAAAGTAGTGAGTAGACTTTTTATTTAACTCAAATGTAACCTTTTCGAAAAAAAAATTTGCTTCATTTTGAGTGTTTTGTTTGTATGCAAAGGATTGTTTTTTATTTCCACATCTCCAGTTTGAGCAGGCTAAATTGCTCAAGGTTTCCCTAAAGCTCCTTAATGTGCAATGCCATTTTAATGTTTTGTTAATAATGAGAGTGAAAATAATTCATCCAAACCTAAGGTTGTCCTGGACTTCTTACCAGACCTTAGACTATAACAGTGTCCTCAGAACTTGATAGCATATAGGCAAAGCACTTTATAAAAAGAAATGTGTTTAATCATACCTCATGGGCATCTTTGAAGGAGATTTATGGGTGAAAATCATGCATAATCAAAGCATTTCAAGTATAAATGGGTGCCTCAAAGGGGGTGCTATCCTAATTTAGTTTCATGTCACTAAATATGGTTTCTTTCAAAGATTAAATTTATTTCAGCTTCAAATATATAAGCATGAATTCTGAGATTTAAAAGTTTTCAAGTATCCTGACTAATATTAAGTATTTTCCAATCTGCTACAGATGAACAGAGAGATTCAACTCTGCAAGAAGCCTCAACACTTTTTGTGTATTTCTTATTTTGCTCCATTTTAATAAACAAATAAGAAAACAATGTTGTGAAGAGTACTTTATATAAGAATATGTGAGAGAATATAATTTAGAGTAAAATAATCCCAGTTCAAATCATAATCCTACCTCTGACATTTGTAGACTTTGAGACTATGTTGTCAGTTAAATTCTCAGTCTTCTTAATCTTGCAAAATGGGATAAAAAATTAACTTGTATGGATACTTTTAATGCCAAAACTATGGAAGTATATCATAAAATCTGAGACAGCTAGTACATTAACATTTTAATGTTATTTTGCTTTTCTTTATTTTGGTCTCTAAAATATCACACTTGATCCAGTACAAAAGTAAAATTACATCTGTTTACAGATGAAGACTCCAAGGTTTAAAAACCTAACATGACTTAGAGACAAAATTAATGAGTTCCATTGAGATTTGAACCAAAATTCTGGTCCTGAACCCATTGCTTTTCTTCCTATGGCATGATACTCATTAGATGGATATATGATGTGGTGTCAATGTATCTCATATATTCATGGTCTTATTACATTTTCTGAGAATTTTAATAAAATTTTGCTATTAGCATTGCCCAAGTGTCATACGTAGTTCAGGTTAATTCAATCATACTTACATTGGCATAGTCATAGATATGAATGACTAGCTTCAGTCTTAGAAATATTTAAATATGCATCTATACTTTCCATGTTTACCAGGCCTTCAAATTTTACTGTAATATTTTCCAAAACTGAGCATTCCTTTGAGGCATTTACCCTAAACCTCATTTATGCCACCTAAATCTTATTGATTCTAGGCTTATGCTCAGGCAAAATAGGAAAGTTATCTAATTAAAGAAATTTTTAGCTACTGGTAACATTCTTATACTTTTTGAGGCTGATTGATATTCTGTAGTTATCATTTACTGTTTGCTTTATCCATTATGCTGTCAATCTACAGCACATGTACACTTGGAAGTGAGTAGATAATCAAGTGGCATCCCTTATAAAAGGACAAGTACTGCAAGGTTCCTAAGATACATCTAAAGGAGTCTAAAGATTAAAAGAAAAGATCAGAAAACATAATGGTAGCTCTCGGGGCCTAAAAAAGAAAGAGAGAATGGTTTATAGTTCAATAAGAAAAGGAAATATAATAAACTTATAAAGTGAATAAGTATATTACTTGGGATCATTGAGAGAAATGGATCGTATAGAATGGATGGATATTGCAAAAGGGATGCACTGCACTGGATTTCAGGATCCAGGCTGGGTAGTCCAACAATCTGTTTGCATGCTGTAGAGGTTAAGAATCTGGTAGCTCTTCAGTCTATGAGGCTGGTTTCCTCAACATTTCCAATCTGATAATGAAATCCTGGAGGATCCCAGGAGAGCTGCTGGGCTTTAGCCAATACCGGAAGACCAAAGAAGCTAGGTTCTAATGCCAGGAAAAGAATTGCAGCAGCAGCAATGGCAATGACAGCAACAGTGCACACGCATTCATTAAGAATTCATTAAGAGGCAGGCAAAAGCAACACTGCTTTCCCCTTAGACCTTTAGACATAGGCCACATCATACTTGGGGAAATAACCTCACTGACCCTCCCATAACATATGTTTCCCATAACACATGGTCGAGCTGAGGTCTCATCACGTTGACAGCCAAAATTAATGATCATAGTACATTTTAGAGATGTGATATATGATATAGCATATAATTAACAGTAAGTGAAAATTATTAAGGTGGATTTCAGGTCAAATTTTCTTAACATCCACAATCATTAACACACACAAAACACACACACACACACACACACACACACACACACACACAAATAGCAAAAGGAGAGAAATTCAAAATGGAAGGTGAATTCAGAACAAATGCCGCTTGGAGGGTGCAAACTGATGACGAAAGAGAAACTCAAAGTGAGAATATATTCCTTTAGGATTTTAGTCACAAAATTGGGGTTTAAATACTAATTCATAATTTGAATCAAATTTTATCTGACTAATAATATATTTAATACAATTATTACATTTGGTCTTAGGAAGCTAACAACTACAATAAAGCCTTCCCCTATTAGTATGAAAAATTATCAATATTAAAAGGGCATTCTTAATCCTGTTATTAAGAATGCTTTAATATTTGAATCTTAAATTTTATTTCTAAAAATGTATAAGTCATAAAATATTTCTTTCTACTGAATAACAAAACCTTAACACAGCTATATTTACCATCACCCCACATCACTCTCACTGTGAGCACATCTATTTTTGGGATAACCTAAATAACCTTCATTGTTGGTGTCACAAGAGTCAAAGAAGAGCTAAGACGGTATATATTATCATTAGGTGCTCCATCCTTTTGTCTCAGTGACTCAAATACTGCACTGAAAAAACATGCAGTCATGCATACATGTAAGTAAACAGAAAGAATCATTGACAAAAATGTCATCCTTTAATAATTTCGATCTAGTTTTACTTTCTAACCAAATCAATATTTATAGCTAACAAGTTTCCTTCATACAAGATTTCTATTTTTTTCCTGTGGCGTTCTCAAGTTCAGTTTGATGGCATTGTTTTAGTTAGCTTAGTAGAAAAATTTGTGCAGCAGATTTTTAGATGAAGTAGGACAGATTGGGTTATTCGCCTATATTTTCTATAGTCATAAGATTTATATTGTCATATATTTTACAGATTTAATGACACAGAACAGCATAATCTCATCACACAGTTCTGTGGCTAACAATGTCATTGACTCAGGGTGAGTAAACTCAGAATCCTGGCATGGTATCTAGAGGTTGTCCACAATCACTAATTCACCTGGAGCAGAAGTATTGCATCTCCGACCATTATTTTGTAG
Organism: Neotoma lepida; assembly: GCA_001675575.1. Lineage (NCBI taxonomy): Eukaryota > Metazoa > Chordata > Mammalia > Rodentia > Cricetidae > Neotoma > Neotoma lepida. Next base: position 235,042 of record LZPO01068923.1, read on the forward strand.
TTGCATCCTTCTTTAGACACAGACAAGAAATGTTTTCACTTTTTGAGAATTTCTGCTATTAGGCTTGTCCCACCTACATAATACACGATAATTTCTCCACCTGAAATGCTTTGACTTTAATAGGATCTACAGAGAATTTAAAAAAAAAATACTATCTTGTGACACACTGGTGAATGAGCTAACAGGGCTTTTATTCTACTATTGAAAGTATAATATAAATTAGGTCATTTGAGCTTTACAGAATGTTTGCATCATGGGAAAAATAAATATGAGGTGAATAGGTAGAATCAATATATTAAAGATGAGCAGCCCCAAGAATCTAAGTGATATAAAAGTGATATAACTTCATGATTTTTACATATTTAATGCTTAATTTTTTTCTCACTTTCTTAAGTGTTAATTTGACTTTTATTTCATGGGATCACCCAATAATATTTAAAATTTGACTAAAAGTAGGCTATTAGAAATTTAAGATCAAAGCAGTGTGGATTAGATCTGAAAGAAAAATTACTGTATTGGCATGGACCAATTTTTCTTTTAATAGAAATGAAGCCATTGATGTAAAAACAACAATAGTAGTTCTAATGCTAATGATCAGATCAACTGAATTAATAGTAATTTACAAGAAAGCTGTAAAACATTTGGTAACCTTGTTTTCTTTAACTTTTCAATCTTCAAGAAACTGATTAAAGGATATTTCATAAGTCTCCTAAGCCTCACTCTGTGTAACAATGCTTGAATTTTTAAGCAGTTTTATTGATATTTTACTGACACCCAATAAACTGAACCTACTTAAAAGTGATCACTTTCATAAAAAAATGCCTGTGAGTGATAATAGTGAGTATATCTATTATGCCCAACATTACCACATATTTATGTATATAAGATTTCTCTTTCCTTGGCCATCCCAAAATTTCTGTTCAAGTAAAATACTGAACTGGTTTCAAACACCATACATAAATGGAACCATCAAAAGGCTCTCTTCACTTAAGGTTGCAGCTCAACAGGACAACATATGCCTTGGGTGATGTCTATTTCCGTGCTTAGTGGTCTAAAAATTAAATTTTGTTTTCTTTTCATTCAGCATAATTTTTGGAGATTCAGTCGCATTGTGGCTCTCCCAATAGTTTCACTTTTGACAAACTGGAAATAAAAATGGCCAAAGGAGATAGGATAAGGAAATTCTCTGTTGAGTGTCCAAGAAAGAAAAGATCCACCAGGAAATTTTTTTAAGAATTATAGTCAATTTTGTTTTATACTGAAGTTTAAATGTGATCACATTGGCTTGCAGAAATATTTGTTAAAATATCTGAAACTCTAGACCACTGAATCTCAGCCTTCCTAATCCTATTACCCTGTAATACAGTTCTTCATGTTGTGGTGACCCCAAGCCATCAGATTATTTTCATTACTATTTCATAAGTGTAATTTGCTACTGTTATGAATAATAATGTAAATATCTTATATGCAACACCTCTTAAAGGGATGTTCTACCCCCAAAGGGGGTCATACCTCACAGGTTGAGAACCACTGTTCCAGACAATGATAATATGTTAGAGACAACAGAATGAAATATGGAATGAGGAGATGATAGATAATGTCTTGGGCAGGTGATGGTGGTGCATGCCTTTAATCCCAGAATTCAGGGAGGCAGGGGCAAGCTGATCTGTGTGAGTTCGAGGCCAGACTGGTGTACAGCATGAGTTTCAGGATAACCAGAGCTACACAAAAAAACCCTTTCTTGAAAAACAAAAACAAAAAAGTAAATAAAATAAAATAAAGAAATAAATAAAAAAAGAAAGATAATGGCTTAGGGAGAATACCTTCTCCCAGTCATGTGTACCAATAACTAATTTTGCAGAAATGATAAAATACAGAAAATCACGTGGTGTCAAGTAAAAACCCCCACTTTCTTCAAGCACAGAAATTTTGTCTCCCAGCTCCACCCTCCTCCCATGATCTTGGTAGAAGTCCTGCTTTCTGTGGTGAAAAGCATCATAGTGCTTCCACTGGCAGGAACAAACCACTGATGGAGCCAAATTAGATTTTTGTTGTTGTTATTCTTTATTTGGTGGAAGGAGATTATAAAAATGGAGAGCAAAACCTTGTAATAATACATCACTGGATTCAAGATGGCTAACATAAACTGGAAACTCGAGAGTCACAACAGTTGTGGATAAACAAGGACAAGCAATAGAGGGTAGAAGATGAAGACCACCTGTGAATCTAGGTCAAAAGGAGCTGGCAACATGAGGGTACTCCATCCATGTCCTTCCATTACATATATCCAACACACAACTGCTACATATAAATATTTCTTCAAAATCATATCACATAAACAAGGAGGAAAGGAGCTTGCTTTTCCTTTATATGCATGTATAATAAGAATGGATTCAGATATGCAGAGGTACAAAATGTATGGGAAGGCAGTGACAGGTGTAAAATGTGTAAACAGTCACCTCTAAATCACATATACTATGGTGATGTTTATAAGATGTTACCTGATACTTGAAGGGAATAATCTGAGAGGGAGCCAGACAGAGCAAGACAGAAAAACACATGCTACTGAAAGTACTAAAACAATGCTATTTCAAGACCACAAACTAAATATTAATGTGACTGCTTTCCTGATAAATGAAAAAATAAGGAAGTAACAATAGTTCACTAAAGGTATGGTAATGAGAGTGATATATACTCCTCTGATATAATAAAGAAAAATTTTGTGCCCAGAGAAGTTTAATACAAGACAAAAGCTGGCTTTTCACAAATAGCCTGTCTTATTTTTACTATTTCCTTCATGCTCTAGTCTTCTAGTTTCATCTCTTTTGCTCTGATAAAACACTCTGACCAAAAGCAATTTAGGAGATGAAAGGATTTTATTGAATTACATTTCTACCTCATAGTCATTGAGGGAAGTCAGAACAAAAACTAAAGCAGTAACCTACAGCAGAAGTCAAGGAAGAGTGCTGCTTGCTGGCTCCCTCTCAGAACCATGTTAAGCTAGCTTTCTTACATTGTTCAGGACCATCTGCTTAAGAAATGATACTGCCCACAATGAACTGGACTTTCTACACCAATTAACAATCAACACAGTCTTTCACAGATAGGCACACAGCTCAATCGGGTCTAGGCAATTCAAGAAGGTGATTCTGGGCTGTATCAAGGTGACAGTTAAAGCCAACTAGGACATCTAACATTTTTTTAAAAATGTCTGTGATAAAATACTCTGACTCACCCCATTTTTCCAAATATGTTCTTGTAACATCTGCACAAAACATAATTTTCTAAAAGAATAATTTCAAAAATGTTCAGTTAAGCCATTTGTGGTCTTGCATGCTTTTAATTTCAGCACTGAGGATTCTGAAGTTCAATGTCAGTCTTGGCTACATTGGGCTACATAGCAAAGTACTGCATTATAATTTATAGAAAATAGTGTCCAAGCCAGGCGGTGGTGGCGCAGGCCTTTAATCCCAGCACTCAGGAGGCAGAGGCAGGTGGATCTCTGTGAGTTCGAGGCCAGCCTGGGCTACCGAGTCAGTTCCAGGAAAGGCGCAAAGCTACACAGAGAAACCCTGTCTCAAAAAACAAAACAAAAAAAAATAGAGTCCAAAAGGGATGTGACTTAGTTTGGTGACAGATACACCTAGAGAAAGACATGACTACAAAGAATGAACATACATATCATTTCACAGAAGCTTCCTCCTGCCTTATCATAATCTTTTCCTTGTGTTTCATTCATTATTCCTCTTATCAAGTAACAACTAAGTTGTTTGTACATTAGTTTGTATTTGTTAGTATTCATATAAACAGCATCATACAGTGTGCACAACATTTTTGTCCTTAACTCAAAATACAGTGATATGATGGCTAATACAGATTCTATATGTGTCAGTAATATATTCATTTGATGGTAAATTAATATTCCATTATATAATTGAAACAATTGTTTATAGGTTTTGTCATCTACAAATAATATGAATGCTGGCATACAATTCATGATGTAGACATAATATTTTTCCATTTAGTAGTAATCTAGATGTAAAATGGCTGCTGCATGACAATTACTATGTTTAACTTAAAAATTTTATCAAATTATTTTCACAAATTGTTATCATACTTTTCATTCTCATGAGCAATATATAAAACTTCCAATGCTACACGTTGTTGACAATATTGAGCTTAAAAACCTCAGTTTTAAGCATTTTAGTTGATGCAGAGAAAAGTCTCATTTTTTAAATTTCTATACGGACTAATGATGCCAATAATCTATTCATATAATTATTTGTAATATAAATGTCTTTGATTGTGGTGTATCTATTCAAACCTCCTGAAAAGTTTAATACTTGGGCTTCATTAATTACTACTGAGGTTAGGGGGTATTTTGCATACAAATATTTTTACATATAAAACAACTATTTTATCATACATGCGTAATGTAAATGTTTGATCTAAGACCGTGGCTTTTTAATATACATTTTTCCAAGGAACTGAAGATCTTAATTTGTATAATCAAATTTATCTTTTTGTCATTAATAAATTGCTATATTGTTGTATTTCCTAATAACACATTGGCCAATGCAAATAACAAAAAGAATTTCATATGTTACCAAAAATATTTTTATATTTCCCATTTATACTTTCTAAATAGTTTTAATTAAATTTTTACATATGTTATAAAGTATGTATCAAATTTTTGTCTTGTTTTACAGTAATAGTCAATGGTCATAGACTATTTATTAAAATGAATATTGACTCTTGTGCATTTTCTTTGCTACATTTTCAGAAATCATATTTTCATGTGTCCATGAATCTGTTCTCACATTTTATCTTGTTCCATTGCTCTATTTCAATGCGTTTAAACCAAGTACATGCTGTCTTCGACACTGTTCCTTTATAATAAATGAGCCTTGAAACAAGATAATGTTAATTCAACACGGTTTCTCTCCTTTAAACTTTGTTCTAGTTATTTTTTAGACAGTCTTTGAATTTCCATATGATTATTTTGAGACAATATTTCTACATAGCCCTTGTCATGGAACTCACTATGTAGACCAAGCTGTCCTCTGCCTCCTGAGTGATATTCACCTCCATATGAATTTGAATATATTTTCAAATTTAAAATGTTTTAAATTTTAAAATAAAAAAAAACTGATTTGATTTTAATCTGCCTTTCATGAAATCTACACATCAATTTATGAGTCTGACAATGAGTAGTAAAAATAATAATGAAGGATACCTGTTCATATGCTCAGGTTCAGATTCCTTTGTCTCAGTGTTATTTAACAGTTTAGGGGCCAGAAATTGCTTCATGTTTACTGAGCTGTATAATTGTTCATTTTACTACTCCAAATAATATTCTCCTGGATTTTTTAATGCTTTATGTTTAACACATTTTTATTTGATTTAGTAAAATTTGTGTTGAATCTTTGCGTCTATATTCATAAGAAGTGGTGATATGTGGCTTTGTTTTCTTTTACTATGATGGTGTGATTTGGGTTTCAGAGTAATCCTTCACTTACAGACAAGAAGCATTAGCTTTCCTCCATGTTAATGGAATAATTTATTCCTTAAATAATATGACTGTATATAGTTTTTCCTAAACGACTATCACAGTCTATCTTTGTTCCTGTTCTACTGTTGTGAAGAGATACCATGACCAAGGCAACTCTTATCAAATAAAACATTTAATTGGGTGCTTGCTTACAGATTCAGAGGGTTAGTTCATTATTATAATGGTGGAGAGTCTGGCAGCAAGGAGAAAGGCACAGTGCTAGAGCAGTAGCTGAGGGCTTTACATCCTGACTCACATGTAGAAGGCAGAGAAAGAGAGACACTTGACCTGGTGTGGGTTTTTGAAACATCAAAGCCTACCCCTAGTGGCATACTTCCTCCAACAAGGTCACACCCACTTAAACAAGGCTACACCTCCTAATCCTTCTCAGACAGCTCCACCTACTGAAGACCAAGTGTTCAAATATATGAGCCTATGGAGGCCACTCTCATTCAAAATACCACAGAGTCCATAAGTGAAAACGTTTAGGCCTGTGATCTGCTTTTCAAAAAAAAGAGAAAAAAAAAACCTTATACCTCACTCTGTGGTACAGATAGGTACTGAGTTCAATTTTCTTTCTTTTATTTTTAAAAATCACTTTATTTTGTTTTTATGAGTATGGATGTTGTGCCTGCGTGTATGTATGTCTGTACACTATGTGCTTCACTTATGCCTTGGTATCCACGAAGATCAGAAGAGAGCATTGGACCCTCAGGAACTGTTACAGATGGCTGTGAGCTTCCAACTGGATGCAAGACATTAGACACAGGTTCTCTGCTAGAGCAGGCAGGGCTCTAAACACTGAGCAATTTCTCTGGATTTTAATTTTCAACACAAAAAGAAAAGAGATGTCCTCAAAGCATTGGAGGAAGGAAAATGAAGAAGAAAATGGAAAATGGTGTAATTATATTTTAATTTCAAAAACCTAAAATTAACCATGGGCCTTTGCCTTTTTCCCTATTGATTTGGTTGTCATGTTATTGATTTCAATTATGTTCTTATTTATGTTCACTCTTTTCCTTTATTTTGTTTCATTTACTCTCATTGTTCTTTCAGAGTACAAATTGATTTGAGACCTCCCCCTCTTTCCTAATAGAGAAACCTGGTGCCATTAAAGCATATCTACAATCACTGATTTAGTTCCTTACACAAATATTAAGAGATTGTGTTTTCAGTTTCATTTAAAATATTTTCTGCTTTATTTCTTTCTGATTTAATCTGATGTGTGTTGATACGCATTTTAAATCTTTCTAGAACATTTTTCTTGTGGGTTTTGTTATTAATTAGTTTGTGATCTTAGCATGAAGTTTATTTAACTGGAATCATTTCCTAGTTATCAACATCAATTTGTTTTTTCATGAGTAAATAGTTTTTAAAAACTTGAAGACATGAATATTCTGTTGTTGACAGACTTGTTCTATGTCAATTAAATCTACTATCTCTCAACCTGTGCTCACACTGATGATAATTGTTACTTTTCTCATTCTTTTCCTTTGTGTGTATCTTGTGTTTTCTAGTTTTTAAAGCTTATTTTATGAGTGTCTTTGAGCAAAATATATTACCATAAACTTTTACTTTTCTTATTTCTGTGTGTGCTGTGAGATGTCTTTCTGTATGCTGTGAATATGTGTGGCTCCCATTGGATAATAAATAAAGCTGTTTTGGCCTGTGACAAGAAAGCTTACAGCCAGGTGGGAAATAAAAGCAGAGAAACAGAAGGGCAGAGTCAAGAAAGATGCCAGCTTGCTGCCAAAGGAACAACAAGATGCCAGCAAACTAGTAATGCCACAGCCATGTGGTAAGATACAGATTAATAAGAATGGGTTAATTTAAGATAAATAGCTAGCTAGCAAGAAGCTAAAGCCATAAGCCATATAGTTTGTAATTAATATAAGCCTCTGAGTGATTATTTTATAAGTGGCTGTGGGACCGCCAGTGGTAGAGATTTGACCCGTCTGCTGGGCCAGGTGGAACAGAGAGAATTTTCCCTCTACATGTGTGTTTGCTGTTCATTGAGTTTCTTAATTGAGAATCAGAAATTTGTTGCTTAAATTAAAAATTTTTTTTTCGGATATTTTGTCATTTAGAACAGCAAGTACTATTTGATAGCTTTATGTAAGTTTCCTTATACATTCTTGTATGTAGTCTTTCATGTATGTGTGTACATATATGTGTGTGTGTATATGTGCACACACGTCTGTCTGTCTGCATATGTGCAAGTGTGTGTTCATTGCTTCCCTGACTTGTTCTTTAGACATTTTTCTTACATTTATTTTGAATAATTTTTATTACTATGACTTCAAATCACTAATCTTTGCTTCTGTAATGTCTAAGGTGCTATTAATTCTGTTCAATATGTTTTCACCTCACACACTGCAATTTTTATCTTTGAAGGTTTTACTTAAGTATATTTTGTGTCATCCACATGTATAGTTTGGTTTACAAATATATAGAATACAGTTTCAGTATGCAGTCCAAGTTCAGTGTTCATGTCTGCCAATTTTAACATCAGTTTCAGTACGTGGTTCAAGTTCAGTGTTCATGTCTGCCAATTTTAACATCTCTGTTCACTGTGGGTTGATTTTAATAGATAAATGTTTTTCCCATAATAGCTTATAACATCTTGTTGTTTTACATGACTGATAATTTTCTTTAAATAATGTATGGTGTAAATTTTATCATGCTGATTAATACCATTTTATGTTCTTATAAATATTATTAAGAATTGCTTTGGATTAGAGTAAAAGTTACCTGTAAATAGCTTCATTCTCTCACAGTTTGCTTTCAAGATTTACAAAAGAGATCTAGAATTGTGTTTAGTCTCTGGCTGATTATTCCCCATAACTGAGGCAAGATTTTCTGTGTGGATATTACAATGTGCCATGAAATAACAAGTTATCCATTCTGGTTGATTGGAACAGTCAGTATGTCTGTCCCTATTTGAGTAGCAGTTAATTATTTTGTCATTTCTGATTTTCCCCCTAGGCTTGTGTGTTCTGATTAGTGATCTCCCAAACACTCATGGAAACCCCTTGCAGAGCCATCTATTTGTGCAGCTCTTTGTTGTTGGTTGTCTTCTGGTGATCACTGGAAGCTGCCTTGGTGCTTTCACATCCCAACCCTCTGATGTACCATGGAACTCTCCTATGGTATGTAGAGAGAAATAATATAGTGTTAGCCATGTTAACATCTCCTTTCTTAAGAATCCTTACCTTTCACTGCCTGGTTTCCAATGTCTTAAGCATTGTTTTATGAGTTTGCTACTTTGCAGTTGGTTGTGGAGGATGGATAACTCTAGTCCTCTATATTTATTTTACTTGTAAGCAAATATCTGATGTTTTTAACAAGCATCATTTTCTGTGGTTAATGTTCGCTTCCCCCCACAAATCATACAAATTATAGAGATTGTTTGGTATCAGGCACTTCAATGCGTGGTCTTATTATGTAAGATGCACACCAGCTGCACAATACAGGGAGTATCATCATTTCCATTTTTTGGATGAGTTAACAGAGTCAGCGAGGTAGGTCTAGGAATTTGTTCAATGTAACAAACCTTTTATGTAGAAATGATTAACCCAAAGGTTGAATTCAGACCTGTCTGACCCCAAAATCTTGACCTTAACAATATTGATATCCTTTCATGGATGTCAAAAAACACTTCATTTTTGTGTTAGCATCAATGACAGAAAGGATTGTGATCATTTTAAACAGTTTTTTATTTATAATTACACTTGAAACTTGTTTATTAATGATAAAATAATTATCATGCCAGAGATATTATGATTTTGATTTAGATAAAAGAATTTAAATGTTATCTTGTCAGGCCCAAATGCCAACAGTTGCATGTAAAGCTTCCAATAACACAACCTTTGAAAACTTGTTTTTCTGTTATTGAAAACGATACAAAATCTGTGGAAGTAACAGAATGCTTAATGTTGAATGATGCCAAATTCAGGTAAATCAGCTTGGGAAAACAAATATAATTTGAAAGCTGTATGGATAGCTTAGGAAAATGTGTGCATCATTTCTTTTTCCACAACAAATAAACCACAGTCACTATAAAACTTTAGTCTTCCATATAAAGTTCTTTGGAAATAGGTAACTGAAATTAATCCTGTTGGATCTAAATTCCTGCCATATCCATTGACTTGTAATTGGGATCTAGGATTTGAAGTGATGTTACCCAAGGTCTCCAAGAAACTTTAGAGGTAGTATTGGGAAATTAGCCCTAACAGTAAGTCTGATGTTTTTGAGCCCAGTGCCTTGTTCCTGGCATTTGTGTCAGAAAAGTCCACTAATAATCTGACAAAAAATAAAACCACCAGATACACCTAGTTCCATCATTTTGCGATTGAAAGTGAAAGGTAAAGGGGATGGAAAGAACTCTTTCTATCTCTAGGTTGTCCTAAATGCCAGTGTCAGCATGATCTTCTGCTTTGGCTGTGCAGTGTCCTTGCCTGTAGATATTTAAACAAGCATACAAGGATTTCTACAAGATGGCATCTGTTCTTGCCTCATCCCTTGCAATAAATTCATGCTTCAAAATCACTACACTTCCTACTGTGATTGAATATGCCATGCTATTAGTTGCCAACCTGGCTTTCTTATCTGTTCTGTCTGCTTGTGATATCCTGTATTTGTTTATATTTCCACAGAAATGTTCCTCTTCTTAGTTCAAATGAAACTTCAAAGCCTTCTATTTAGTAAAATATGGTAAAGATGATTCCCATAAATAAAAAGATAGCATTATGATATGTTCTCAAACCAAAGACTGCTAAGTCAATAATCAATTTAAAATGCCATAAACAGCCAAAAAATCCTACAAGATATATTTGTATTATTAGCTTGATAGGAACACTAACAAAATTATTTTAACTTTCCCTTCATTTTCTCTGGTCATTTTTCCTTCACTTTATTTTTCTTTATTGACAATCAAGTCTACTCAAGTCTTTAGTATTACTTTCCTTCTATGAACTTTGTATTTGATGTATTCTTTCCTTTCTAGTTCATAATTCCTTAAGCAGCCAAAGACTGTTTATGTAAAAATGCCTGCTATTTGATACGAAAACTTATCTTTTAAAACTATTTTCTGTAGAAGATAGGTTTTGATATTTTTATGAGTTTCAAGAGTTTGGCTTTCTTTCTTCCTTCTTTTCTTCTTTCATCCTTCTTTTCTTTCTTCCTTCCTTCTTTTCTTCTTTCTTTCTTTTCTTTCTTTCTTTCTTTCTTTCTTTCTTTCTTTCTTTCTTTCTTTCTTTCTTTCTTTGATTCATGGTTCTCCAAAAACATGTTAATATTACTCCAGCAAAATATAATTAAAAGCAATATTGTTTATCTTGTTTTCTTTTTTCTTTAAATCTTGTTTTCTTGTTTTATTTTCTTATAGTTTATAGCTTTTTATTTAGTAGTAGTTTTTTTCAGTTTATCATAATTCTAAAGGGTAAATGCACTACATAACACTTTATCAACTACTCTGAAGGTATGAGTGTAAACAGAAAAAAAAAAAGATACTTTATTTAAGACAATGAATGGGTTTGTTCCAAAATTCCCAACACTTTTTGAGCATGTATTGTCTCTAAACCTTAGTTTCAGCATCTGTAAAAATAGAGCAAGTTCTAGTTTGCTTTCTGTTACACTATGATCAAAATCAACTTGGAAAGGAAATGATTTACTTGAATTCCATTTCTTTATCATATCCCATCATTGAAGGAAGCCTCAACAGGAACTGAAGCAGGGACCGTGAAGGGCCACTGCTTACTAGTTGCACTCTTCTGGCTTGCTCAGCTGCTTTCTTACATAGCCCACACCTACTTGAATAGAAATGGTACCAATCACAGATGCATGGGTCCTCCTATATCAATTAGAAGCCAAGAAAATGCCCTGTAGACATGTACACATGCCAATCTAATGGAGGCAATTTTGCAACTGAGGATCTCTCTTCCCAGGTGTCTCTAGGTTTACAATGAGTTGACAGTTAAAGCTACCTAACTACATCTCATTTGTTATCAACTTTGACACACAGACACATCACCTTAGAAACCACAGCCTTAACACAGGTACACACACATAAACACAAATGAAAATAAATCTTAATAATATTATATATTGATCATAATTTTTCTTTGTTGTCTCTAGGATTGCATGCTAATAGAATAATATAAAATAAAATAAAACTTTAAAATTTCCATAATCTTTAAATTTCTCATTATTTTAAAAGTCTAATGTCTCTTAAAATACCCAAAGTCTCTCATCTGTAGGGTTCTGTAAAATAGCAAAATAAATTGTATGCTTTCTTACTGCAAAAAAAAAGGAACCAGTGCACAATTACAATCAGATCAAAGCAAATCCAAAATACTAGAGTGTAAAAAGCTCAGTGTCCTACTTCTGGAACCCACACATGATCTTCTGGGCCTACTTGAGAGGTCACATTTCACTGAATCTGCCATGAGTAGCACACAGAATTTATCTCATAATCTTAGGCTGGCTCTACTACATCCTGGCACTATATTTCGGGGTTTTTCCATGTTCTTGGCATCTCCAATATGTTGGGGTTTCCTCTGCAACTGAGGCTGCATCTTCACCAAAGATTTCTCTGCAGGGATTCCAAACTTGCCACATGGTACCAAGCCTCAGATCCTCTCCATAACTCATTTTATTCCTTCCAAACTTATGCCATGTGGGGAGACTCTTTATATATTACCAAATTCAGCTAATAACTTCAGATGTCGCCTTGACACCTCAGGACCACAGATTCAGTGGGCATACCTTGAGGAAATATTTTCTTGAAGATTTTCAGTCAATGATGCTGGTCTTTTTATTAATCAAAGCTTATGTTTCATCACCACTAACTAGTATCAATTGTCACAGGAAAGCTATGTTTTTGCTCCAAAGATTTTTAATTCAAAATTTCATACAAATGATCCTGATAAAGCGATGCCTTCCCTCTGAAACTTCATTAGATTTTATTCTAAAATCTGCAAGTTTCTCAGTATTCTTATCTTCCAAGCATCCACAGAAAAGTTCATTAAGCTTTGAGGACTCAATGACTTTATGAGACCAATTCTCCACAATTCTCCACCTGCCTCCCACAAAACTGGACCATCACAGCAAAACACCTGACTCTCTGATACCCATTTTGTCTTATTTACATTTTTGCTGCACTGATAAACACAATGACCAAAGGCAACTCAGAGAAGAAAGTGGTTTATTTCACTTAGAGGTCACAGTCCAACATTAAAGGGAGCCAAGTAGAAGTTCAAGCGGGAACGTCAAGGCAGGAACTAAAGCAGAAACCATAGAACAAAGCTGCTGCCCAGTTTGCTCCCAGGTTAATATTAAACTATTCTCTTCTTTCTTTTTTTTTCTTTTTTTTGTTTGTTTTATTTTTTTTGTTTTTGTTTTTGTTTTTTGAGACAGGGTTTCTCTGTGTAGCCCTGGCTATCCTGTCCTGGAACTTACTCTGTAGACCGGCCTGGCCTCGAACTCAGAGATCCACCTAACTCCCCTTCCTGAGTGCTAGGTTTAAAGGCATGTGCCATCACTGGCTGGCCAAACTACTTTTCTTATGTAGCTCAGGGACACCTGCCTATAGATGGTACTGCCCATAGTAGCCTGGACCCCCCTTTATCATTTATCAGTTAAGACAGTGCATCACATACTGCCCACAGACCAGTTTGAAGTAGGTAATTATTCAGTTGAGGCTCCCTTTCAAAGGTGTCTGTCGATTTTTGTCAAGTTGACAGCTGAAGCTAACTATGACAGAGAAACTCATGGAACTTTTAAGAGGAGTATATTAATAAGTGTATGTAAAACGGATCATACAGAGCCTAGTGTGTCAAAATCATAGTGGTTACAGAGATTGCCATTACATATTCAATATCTATATTGTATTGTATAATCCACTGTAAAATACACCCATTTCTGCTAAAAAAAAAATCATCAAATATGACAAAAATCTACCGTAGGAGAAATCTCATGGTAGAATTGTGTATGAGATAGATTCTGGCTTAAATGTTTCCCACAGGCAAATAAGTGAAATATCCAGTCTACCACTAACTTTCTCATCAGGGGGATATTGTCAGGGCCTATGTGGGCCTATGTGTATGTTAACACATATGTGTATGGGTTTGTCTTTAATTTAGCTTGCTTCTGTTTTACTCCCTATAATAAAATAGCACTCTTCGATACAGTTTTATTTGAAGAGAAGGGCAAAAAATTACGATACTGAATCACTGTGTGAAGTCAAATAACTTTTAGCTAGGATTCAGGAAATATTACTCTAAAAAGGTCATGTTTTACAGTTAAAATTTACTCTGCTACAATTTTGAATAATAAATCATTCCAGAACCAACCAAAAGTTCAGTCATGTCTTTCTGTGGTTACCATAGTGAATATCAAAGAACTTGAAGATTGATTATAATCCATTTAAAAATAAGGCTTTGGTATAAATTTTATAATTGTTACTCTACATAACATTTTGAATTCCTACCAATATTCAGGGAACATGGTTTGTTAATGCATATACATATGTCCATAAACAAAAGATGACAGCCAAATTCTCTCTGTGTGACTCTTAATATAAAGAGCCTTAAAATGTCATAAAAAAACAATAAAAACATAAAAAGAATTTATCTGCCTGAAATATTCTTTAGAAGCACGGAGAAAAATGTATGCCTTTCAAATTAGTGGAAACATTTAATTAATGAGAAATTGTACTTTAACTTTCCCCATGGAAATACTATTTTGGATAACTTCAGACAAATCTTGACCTTGGCCGATATGTTTCCATTTGACTATTTATAATTATTCTATGGCCTCAAATTCTTAATTAGAAATTATCTTCTATCTTCACTGATACTACGTACTTTTCCTGAAACCTCACATTAAACTCTTTTCTTAAAACGTATTCAAAACCCAAATGAGTCTTGCTGCTCATGTTTTCCACTCCAAAATTATTTCATGATTAAGAAGTGAGATCTTGAGACAGCTCATATAAAATTTGTTGCTTTTTAAGGGTTAATTTATTCAATTATACCATCTTCTGAATCACCTTACTCCAACTCTTAAGGTATGGTAACTTCTTAGTAAACTCCTATTAGTCAGCAAACTGCGGTTATTGGACCAAATGTTTCCTGCCCTACTTTTAAATCAAGTTCGATTGGCAAATAGGGGTATTTTTTCTTCATTTATAAAATGGTGATGCATATGCATACATAAAGTTGAGTAGTTGTGACAGAGATCATATTACCCAGAAATATATATAGCTATAAATAGAGATAGACATACATATTTAGGAGAGTTCTCTCTCTCTCTCTCTCTCTCTCTCTCTCTCTCTCTCTCTCTCTCTCTCTCCCCTATTCCTGAAAATTACTATTTAATACACCCTCATAGTTTTTTTTATACAATCTCTCTTATCCTCCTTTATGACTTTAAAAGGATCCAAATATCACTCCTCAGGGACATGACCTCTCTGTTGTCAAGGTTCACCATATCTACACTTTTTGAGTCACTCACTCACAGAAACATCCCACAGATCTCCTAACCACCAAAAACTACTTCTGTTGTTCTAGTTTTACTCTTAAATATCCTACCTACTGAATGATTATAATTTTACTTTTTCTTCATTTTCAGATATATTAATCTACAGATATAATTGAGTAACAGCCATATAATATGTGTGCTTGAAAACATACTACCTTAGAGATAAATAATAAACTGCAGAGATACTTACACATCCTTATTTATTGCTGCTATTAACAATACCTGGAAAATGCAATCAGCCAAAATGGCCATCAACAGATGAACTGAGGAAGACACATACACAATAGAATTTTACTTGACCATAAGGAAAAATGAAATCAAGACATTTGTAGGAAAAGAAATGTAAATGAAATTTATTAAATTAAATGAAATAACTCAGGCTCAGAAAGATACATATAATGTATACAGATTTTTTTATATGTATATATATATATATATGTCTTAATATATGTACATAAAAGCATTGGTATTAGCCAAGAAACTAAAAAGTTTACCATGAGCAGCACTGGGGTAAGGGAATATCCAAAAGGATAAATTTTAAATTACTGCAAGTCTTGTGTAGAGTATAAACATGAGTAGTGTAAATACGGGTTGGAAGCACAACAAAACAACTGAAGTCTTAGGGAGTTGGAGAAGTTACACACAGGATGTGATTACAGCTATTTCAAACTCAAGGAGTACATGTGCCCCAACCTTTCCATAAACAAATACCTTCCAAGAGAATCACAAGGAAATGAGAATATTTTGAATAGATCTCACAGAACAAAGACATTCAGATTGAGGAGAGAAAGTTCTTAAAGAATTTTGGAAAGTAGTTAACCTGATAATTAGCATTTCAAAGGATGGTGATAGACAATGGCTGTCATGGGATCTGTGCAAGCTGGATATAAAACTGTTTATTAGCTCTCCCTCTGTTCCCTGGCTCTTCTCATGTCTAAAAGTCATTCTCACCTCTTTCCTTCTTTCTCCTTCTATTTTACTTTCTATGGCTTAATTTTGTTCATATGCCTTTCTTCTTTATAGAAGACCTAAGAGATAATTTGTGTTTCTAGATCCTGGTTGAATTTTCTGACTTTAATTCCTATGTTAAAAAAAAATGTGTTGAAATGTTATCTTTCTCTCCTGCATGAAATTCATTATAAATAAAGTGAGTGGAGAGTCTGGGGTGAAAACTGAAGCTGAATCTTAAGAACTCCACTATGGCCAGAGGAAAGGGAGCTGGTTCTGCTTTCAATACAGATACTGAGGCTGAAGTTAGAGATATGAATCAAGACTTGTAAACTCCTAATAACTTGCCTCAACACTGAGAATGGAAACAGATCATGAGCACCATACTGTACAGAACAAGATAACAGTTTACTTCCCCTGCTCCCAGCCTCGAAGCTCTAGAATTATGTTCCTAAACCTGTAATGGATGCTTAAAGCTGAAAATACTATCAACAAATACTATGCAAACAGTCCTCAACTCATTAAAATTTTGCTTGTGTTTTTTCAAATTTAAGAAACAATGAATGCAACATGAATTCAATAACACTGTACTTTGAACTTTGAGTTTTGTTCTTTCCCAGGTGAGCAATATGTTGTACAATACTCTTTCCTGGTATTGAGCAATGACAATAAGCCTCAACAATAAAAAAAAGGAACCAATACTCCATGTTCCGTTCTGCAAGTAAGAATGGTTAGGTGTAATACGTGCATTTTTACCATATGATATCTTCAATTTATTATGGGTTCATGGGCTTAAAATTTTTATCATAAACTGAAGAGCATATGTATATGCTGTTTCTCCCATGCATACAAACATATTGATAATAAATTTGAATTTATAAGTTGGGATACAAAACTTAATTATAACAAGTAATAAAATGGAAATGTTATAATAATATAAATCATACAAATTGTTATTTTTTACATTTTTATTGTAGATACTTGATTTTCTTGTGATGATATGAGAGGATACCATGACTACACAATGAGAGGAAGTGACATCAGTGTAGAAGGTGCTATGACATAGCATTAATTTACCACATAGAGAATAGTTTAAGAAAAGTCTTATGATACAAGCTGGATTGCAAAATAACTGAGACAGCTACTAAATGAACATTGGATGGGTAGCATGTAAAATGCTGATAGATTATATAAAGGGATGTCTGCTAATAAGATAGAATAAAATTGTATGTCATTCCACCATGCTTTTCCAAATAGAACGTATACAATTTAAAGCTTGCAATTTTTTTGTTTCTGAATAGTTCCATTTAATATTTTCAGGCCATATCTAAAAATTACTAACTGAAATGAAAGAAGAAAACAAACTGTTGATAAGAGATGTGTGTGGTGTATGTGTCTCTGTGTGTGTGTGTGTGTGTGTGTCTCTCTGTGTGTGTGTGTGTGTGTGTGTGTGTGTGTGTGTGTGTGTGTGTGTGTACAGATGTGCTTGCCTCTGTGTGTGTCTGTGTGTGTGTGTGTGTGTGTGTGTAATTGGAGTTGATTGATATAGGGGATAATGCTCCTCCAAGACCCATAGGTTAGTTAAGAAGAAGCCCAGTGCCAGGTATGTGATACCTCTCATTGAATTGTTGGTCAGACGTATCCTGGAGACTTCAAAATATAAGACAGGTTATTGTCGTTCTTACTTGCCTATGAACACTTTGTGGTAAGATCCTTTTGCTGGAGATGCCACACACATTGATAACTTGACATGTAGAAATCACATTTGATACTGACTAAGAAGCTATCTCTCTTTTGGCTAGTTTCTATAGTACCAGAAGGAACTATGTGGGATGATGTGGGGGGGAAAGACATTACTAGTCTTACCTAGCTGCGAACCCTGTGAACTACAATAATGGGTCATTGTCATGTCAAGATATGTCCTCTGATGAAAGAGGGACACAAATATTGTAGAGGTTACCAACCACTTTCTGATTGAATTTAAGGCCTGCTCCATAGAAAGAAACAAATATCTGGTACTGTAAACCCAACCAAGAACCACAGTTGGGGTGTCCACAGGACCCAGGGGTGACCCTACTTCTATTATTCTACTAAATGGACATAGTATTAAACTATACTCTAAATTCACATTTTAATTACCCATAAATTAGTGAAGCTTTCAAACCTCATCAGAGAAGTTTCTTTGTGCAGTAGATAGTGGCTAATACAAAAATTCACAACTTATTATATATTGCTTCTTTGTAAAGGACAAAATGAGCAGGCCATGAAGAAGAAGAGAGAGAGAGAGGGAAAACAGAGGAGAGAGAGAAAAGGGATGAAAGAGGCAAACAAGACAGAAATGAAGGCAGAGACAGAGAAAGAAGACTACACAAAAGGAAGAGGAAAGGAAGAATAGGATGAAGAAGAGAAGACATCAGGCTGGGGAGGTGGTGTCAGATAGAGGTGCTAGCTCTTCACTTCCTTTTCAGGAGTCCAGGGAGATGGGTATTTCATTGTAAGGGAGGCAGTATCAAAAAGGAATCCTGGTGATTCTGAGTACCCAGGACTCCCAGGATGGCCGGGCCCTCAGAAAGAAAAAGGTGACAGCAGCAGAA
>LZPO01068923.1:254929-265376 GCA_001675575.1 Neotoma lepida
CACACCCCTGAGGATGAGGTTCTAAAGATCATGCCAGTGCAGAAGCCGACTCGAGCTGGCCAGCGGACCAGGTTCAAGGCTTTTGTCACTATTGGGGACTACAATGGTCATGTTGGTCTTGGTGTTAAGTGCTCCAAGGAAGTAGCCACTGCCATCTGAGGGGCCATCATCTTGGCCAAGCTTTCCATTGTCCCTGCGTGGATACGCTACTGGGGGAACAAGATTGGCAAGCCTCACACTGTTCCATGCAAAGTGATAGGCTGCTGTGGCTCTGTGTTGGTGTGTCTCATCCCTGCCCCCAGAGGCACTGGCATTGTCTCTGCTCCTGTACCCTAAGAAGCTAATGATGATGGCTGGTATTGATGACTGTTACACATGAGCCAAGGTCTGCACTGCCACCCTGGGCAACTTTGCCAAGACCAAAGCCAGAACAGCTATCCACTACAGGAAGAAGCATAGAACACTTGAAGCCCCCACCCCGTCATCACACATCACACATAGACACGGACACAGACACACACACACACACACACACACATACACACACACACACTCCAGATATAAGACAGAAGGCACTTGGATATCCTATTGCAGCATAGTAGATGGATGTGGTACCACTTGGGTCAACTTGGGGAGAACAAAGGCTTGTTCTAAGGCAATGGTTCACAACCTTGCTAATGCTGCAACCCTTTAATACAATTCTTCATCTTGTGGTGACCCCCAACCATAAAATTACTTTCATTGATGCTTCTTAACTGTAATTTTGCTACTGTTATAAATTATAATGCAAATATCTGTATTTTCTAATGATCTTAGGTAACCCCTGTGAAGGGGTCATCTGATTCCCACCCCTCCAAAGGGATCAAGACTCACAGATTGAGAACCACTGTCCTGCTACCTTTGTGTTGTTTTTGGTACTAAGGGAAAAGAATTCACATCCATAGAAAAAGGTGAGGTCTCTCAAGAAAATCGATCTGAATTCTTATGGTGTTACTCCTCTCTACTCCACCACATGCTGCTTTTATGTCAACCATGCAAGACTCAACCTCCCTGGATATACTTGATTCTTACTGAAATCTTGGGAAGCTGAAAAATTGAGAATATTTCCTCTGAGGAGTGGCATCAGATCATCAAACTGTGGATACCTAGACCTTTCACAGTATCAGGTAAGGAAACAGAAATGAGAGTAGAAAGTCGTCCTTCCCATAAAAGGAGTAACATTCCCTCCTAGTGCTAGCTGCCAATTTGGCCCTATTCTGGCCCTTGAGCTACTGTCCCAATGAGCTGTTTCCAGACTTCTATTTATGCATTCTAGGGGATGTGACTTCACATCAGTAGAGTGAGATCATAATACTGACTAACCATCTCGGGTAAAACCTCAAGGTAATTCGTGAACTTCTTCCAACCACAAGTGCAGGAGGAACCAGACCAATCCTACTTCAGAAGATTTTTTTCTGGGAAGTATACGTAAGTTCCAGTGGTGACGTGCAGATTTTTGCATTCCATTTCTGGAAGCTGGTGGAAATGAAACCTTTTGTGAGGGGATGCATTAGATACTTTTATATATCTATGATAAAACACTCTGACCAAGGCAACTTATAGAATAAAGTTTACTTAGTGTTTATTTGATCCAGGGGGATAAGAGTGCATCATGGCAGGGAATCATGGCAGTAGGCACAGTATCAAGAACAGCTGAAGGCTGATATCTTGAATTGGAAGCAGAAAATAGAGCCCAAACTGGGCATGACATGTGCCTTTGAAACTTCAGAGCCCATCTCCAATAACATACTTCCACCAGCAAGGCCACATACCTCTTAAGCCTTCCAAACAGTGCTACCAACTGGGAACCAAATATTCAAATGCCAGAGTCTATGAGGGATAATCCTATCCCAATCACCACAGGTGTTTAGACTTGTGTTAGCAGGGACAGCATCCTAGCATTTTAATACTTAGAGAAAGACTGTGAATGAGGTTTAAATGTATACTTCAAAAGCAGAAAGCTAAGGATTCAGTCCTGGCTGTATTCTTTTAGTCCTTCAGAGCCACTGTAAGTGCCGTTGGATTTTTTTGTCCAATGTATCAAGAAAGCCTCAACATGAGAGAAGCATCTTCAATTAGCATAAGAAGGAGATGCAAGCCCTGTTAGCAGTCCACAGGAGTGTTTTAGGAAGATCTAAGGGTAACTCCCACCTCATAGCACAAAAAGTCCCAAATGATGCTCATCATACTCTCCACATAATGTCTCAGAGAACATATTCAATTCTGTAAAACGTAGCAGCTGCTTTCTTCTCACAGAACTCTGAGAGTTAGAGCCTTGATCTGAAAGGCTGAGAGCAAGTAAGCAGAGGGAGTTTAACTTGATTTTCAGAGAGAAGATTTCTAAGTATTTCTGACCACCAAGGCAAAGACTAGGGTACTAAAGTGACACATCTGCAATGGAACAGATATGACAATAATCCTGGTTTTCTGTGAGAAAACTCAGTGGAGCCCATTAAGTTAGGTAACCTTATGTGTCACCAACTTACTTGTGGTGATATATTGTGTACCCTAATAAATTTGCCTGAGGATCAGAGAACAGAACAAGCCACTACATTAAACATAGATGCCAGGGAGTGGTGGCAAACACCTTTAATCCTAGCACCCGGGAGGCAGAGATTCGTCTAGATCTCTGTGAGTTCAAAGCTACCTTGTACTACACTACATGAGATTGACTCAGTCTAGGAGAGAAACAGAGCCAGGCAGTGGTGGCACACACCTTTAACCCCAGTACTTGGGAGTCACACACCTTTAATTCCAGCACTTGGGAAGTTGAGACAGGAAATGATATAGGTGGGCAGAGAAAGATATATAAGGTATGAGGAGACAGGAGCTAGAGTCTTTAGGCCGAGGAAAGCTTTTCAGGCTGAGGAGTCCTAGAGGTAAGAGATGTCTTGTTCCTTTGTCTCTCTGATCTTTCAGCATTCAACTCAATATCTGGCTCTGGGTTTTTTATTATAAGATCTTTTAACATTCATGTTACACTTACTTTCTTCTATTATTGTCAGGGATGTGAATTCATTTTCTGAGTGTTTTGTTCAAGCCAGCAAAGTGATGGCAATTTGGCCCTGTCTAACAAAACAAGCATACCCATGAATATTGAGGTGACTTTCAAACTACAGATATCTCAGACTCTGACTCTGTGCTGTCTGTCAGCACTGAAAAATTCAAGACTGTGACGTAAGTCTCTAACTGAGGCATTTATGAATTACTCTTACAGGGAATGCAGGAACTGGAAAGTGAAGATGTTATTCTGAGATACTTTACCTAAGGTCAACAGAGCAAGAGACTCGGACAGTGCCAAGAGCAAAGGTGAGATGCATACTCTGAATAGATATTGTCCGAGTTTGGTCTGTCACCATGGTAAAGCATTCTAACCAAAAGCAATTGGGGGGATGAGGGCTATGGAGAGATGATTCAGTGGTTAAGAGCACTGGCTGCTCTTCCAGAGTACATGGGTTTGATTTCTAGCACCCTCATGGTGGATCACAACTATCTGTAACTCCAGTCTCACAGAATCCAGTGCCTTCTTCTGGTTTTCATGGACAATGCACACACACAGTGTACAGACATACATACAGTCAAAACACTGACACACCTAAATTAATAATAATAATATTTTTTAAAGAAATGTAAGGAAGGAATGAGTTTACTTCCTCTTACAGGTTCCTTCTTCTCAGGTGATTGGAGGACATGCCAAGTTCACAAGGAAAGCTAGCTAGGACAAATACCAAGTGTCCTGTTCTAAAAAAACAGGAGACTCTATAACATTGGACACATGCAGTCAGTCCTGGAGCCTCAGGATATACTAATTGGAGGCATTTGGGGCTTTGTGGCACATGCATTTCTTCTCTGACAGTTAACTTTAATTTAAACTGGGTATTTTTAAGGTTCAGAATGATAATTTTTTTTTAAGTCTGGAATAGAAAATTGCTCTGGGTGTTTGTCTTTGGATCGTTTTAAAAGCAGAAGTAAATTGCTACCTGGGTTAGATATAGGAGGTATTCTGTGTTCTTAGCCTGGTACAGCTAACTCAATGCTGTACACAGCTAAATCTTGTGTACAAAACACCTGTAATAGTTTCCTGGAAAATAGAGTGTTGCTCCCTTGAAGTGGTGCCCATAAGCTTTTAGCTAGTTCTGATTTTTCTCCCCTGGACAACAAGAATCCAATTTCTTGAAAAGCAACCTAATTAGGTTATGTTGAGTATAACTTGACCAAATTAAATCAAAAACTAGAATTTTAATAAAGGATAAATCAACAAAACTAACGTTTTAGATAAATAAAACTGGGAATTTAGCTCAAAGATGTTTTAAATTCTAGGATGTTTGAGTTGAGTTGCTTCTGACTGGATAAGACATACACAAATTCTATAATATAGACTGCAAAAGGGAATAGCCAGGTATAATGGTTCACACCTGTGGTCCTGGCCATTGGGAGGATGAGGTAGAAGGATTGCCACAAATTAAGGACTCATTTGAGAGGAAAAATAAAACAGTATTTTCTGAGATGTTCTGGATAGGTAAATTAGTAGTGCTTTTTCTGAAAGACAAAGTGGTAGGTTGTGAAGTTAAGAACTTATTGAAAAGAACTGCCACATCTGCCAAACACTATAACTTATAGTATATGCATTCAGGAAGTTCTAACATGCAGCAGTTCTCAAACTTGATCCACAAGAAGAAGGAACCTAAGGCTTTAAATACTTTCTAACTTTCTAAGATCACATGGGTAGTAACTGGCCCTTTAGGAATAGAGACTTGGTCTGATGGCATCAAGACTCATAGTTCCATGCCTCATATCTTCAGATAAATCTTTATCTGATTCTCATGGCCCCATCATGTCTCTCAGGTACCAAGAAGGAGGGTCTGTGGCCAAGTTATTAAATTATACATAATTTTAAAAAGTAACTTCATGGTTTGCATTTTTACTCTTACCCAAAAGTCCCAGTGTTAAAGACAGTTTGCAATGCAGCAGTGTTATAGTAGGAACTTTGTTAGAAGATTAGATTAGAAACCATTTATGCACTTGGAGCTTACTGAGCTCTTGAAATGTGTCCAAAGCTTTTAGAGGGAGCCTAGTAGTAGTAGTAGTAGAAGTAGATCGTTGGAACCATGCCTTAGAGCAATATATTTTCTCTCCCATCATTTATTCTCCTGACTTTCTTTGTTCCTTGGCCACTATGAAGTCAATCACTCTGTTCTATTATGTACTTCTTGCCACAGTGTTTGTTCTACCTCAGCCCAGTTTAATGACTAATCTTGTTTGTAAAATTAACTTGCTCTGGAATCAACTGAAAGGCTAGCTATTAGGCATTCCTATGAGGAATTTTCTTGGTCACATTATTTGAAGTGCAAAAGACCCACCCTAAATGTCTTACCTTCCAATGGCAATTCAGATAAAAAAAGGAGATTGTTATATGATATTTTATTTGTGTTCTGACAAATAAAAACTTTCCTGCAGATCAGAGGGTGGAACTAGTCACTAGTTAACCATAGAAGCCAGGCACACACCTTTAATCCCAGTACTTGAGAGGAGGAAGCAGGAAGATCAGGAGTTCAAGGCCACCCTGAGCTACTCCAGATTGGAACAGTCTAAAAGAGAAACAGAGCCTGGTGGTGGTGGTGGTGCACACCTTTAATCCCAGCACTAGGGAGGTGGAGACAGGAATATAAGGTGGGTGGAGATAGGTGCTCGGCCCCCTATTTGGTCTGAGGATTTGTATAGGTAAGACATTTCTAGTGGCTGCTGCTCTACTTCTCTGGTCTTTCAGCTTTCACTCCCGATATCTGACTTTTATCTATCTAGTTTTATTATTTATCGTGCTTCAGGAGATGGGAAAAGGAAATTTTGCTTAGCTTTTTTGCCTTCATTCTTGTTGGCAAGTTAATCTTTCCTTTTGTTGGCATTGTTCCATTCCTCCGTCTATGTCAGAATCAGCATCTCTAGGCATTCAATGTAAACTAAAGACCAGCATCTCTCCAAGAGTCTCCCAGGCCTTTAGCAGCAGATTGAAATTGCAAAGCCATCATGTATGAACTGAGCAAATACAAGATTCTTAGTTTTTCTAGTGTGAGACATAAGTCAATTTAATAAATCTCCTTTGTAATACATGTTCATTTTACTGTTTTTATTCCTCTAAATAATGATAACAAAGTGACTATGAACTAAAATTTCTGAGCCAAAATAAATATTTCCTCTTTACAATTTGATTTTTTAGATATTTTGTCACAGCAACAGGCATCTGGCTAGCAAAGCAACAGTGAAGATAAACTATTTTAGAGATTGTATGTTTTCTTCCTTAAATCCTCATGTCCTGAGCCCTTGAGAACTGCCCAGATGGAAGTAGCTCTTTTCAGGCCATATAAATCTTCATATTCTTTTTTATCTAACTCTGGAATCTGAAGTGCTGTCAGATAATCATGTGTGGACTTCTATGAAAAGCTGTGTTCTGCTCTAGGCAAAAAAATACAGAATCACTCTCCTTAATATAGCCTATGCACTCTGCACAGGTCCTCCGAATACACTATCTTTCATCTGGTTCCTTTGTGGTATGAGTGTTATCTCTATACAGAGATTTTTATATGCATTTCTCAACTATTTTCAACACACTGTCCAAGTGTAGTACAAATTGTCTGAGTAGTGGAGACTGATTTTCCACATAATATGGTTTTTAAATGTAGCCCTAAAGTCAGAGATGGCTTTCTAAATCATCCTGATATTCACTGGAATTTCTATAAAGTTAATTATTCAAAACAAGCCACTGATTACAGATGTGTGAGTGCCACTAGGTAGTCTATGACCAATGCTTCTCTCATAAACTCTGGAGACCATAGGAACATGGAAATACCATGGGAATCACTATGCAAGTAAGAATCTACAGAATGTAAGTCCCTTCATTTAAGAAGAATTTTTAAAATGAAGTCCTATTCTGAGGTACAAAATACTTCCTGGGTGGTGTGTTAGTTCTGCTGATCAAACAAACAATAAAACAATAGCTGATTATCCCAAGTACCTGTCCTTGGTTGCAGTATACTTAAAGCACCTGTATACGTTTTCAAGAGCTTCTGTCATGTTGTAAGTAGCAGAGACTCCCAGGGAGCACATTCATCAGACTGCAAAATGCAGGAGAAAATTCTCAGCCTACAGGGATTGTGAAGGTTATTAAAAGGACACTGAAGAAAATTGCCATTGGGTGGAGAAGGCAGAACCTCTTCTGCAAAGACTGACAGTATTACTTTAAACTATATGTGCTCCTTTAGTAAAAATTACCAGTCAAATAACAGATACTCCAAGAAGACTGAATGATTTTGAGGCCATGCAGGGCTCCACTGACACTCTTCAAATAAGTAGAGAGTTATTGATTTAACATATTATAGTTACTTATTACTAGAAAATCCTAATGTAATCATTTATGTGAGAGAGTACAATAGTCTAGCTCCACCCTGTTTATCTCCCTTCAGGGTAATTCATGCCTAAGCTTTCACTTTTGCATAGCAGCAACAGTGGTGACTATGTTGGATACAGTGGAGCTAAAACATGTAAAACATGGAAGCAGCTTGGATTCCTGAGTCATCTGATCATTGATTTCTCCTAGACACTGTTTTAATGTACACTAACAAAATGCCATAGATTGAGTGCTTAAACAGGAGAAATGAACCATCTCACAGTTTTGGAGGACAGAAGTCCAAGCACAAGGCCAGCAGCCTTGGTTTCTTCTACAACTCTCTCATTGGTTGTAGTTGACAATATTTTTTCTGTATTCTATGCTTGGCCAACAGTGTTCATGTTCATGCACTAAACAACTATTCTCATAAGGGCATCATGATGATCCCCAATTGTATGATCTTATTATGCCTAATCACTTCTTTAAAGATCCTATCTACTGGTCCAGTTTTATTATGAGATACTGAAGGTTGAAGGAGAACACATGACTTTGGAAACAGAGACAAAATGCAACCTGTAGCACACTGCAAACTCAAAAAGGATATTGTACACAAGAATAAATTTTTATGTTCATGATGTCTCTTCCAGATTCAGTTCCAAAAGCCCATGTCAGCTGGCTCACAATTGCTTATAACTCCAGCTCCAGGGAATCCAACACACTCACAGGCTTTCAAAGGCACCTTCACTTATGTGCACACACCCACATGCAGACACACACAAAATAAATAAAAATAAATAAATAAATAAATAATAGTGTTTTAAAAATTACTTAAGACATAATTGTCTAAGGTGACATTCTATCCATCTACTGCAAAGTGTAAGGTTGTAATTTCTCTACCAGATAGTAATGACATGAAAAATATAGATATATATATATTCATGTATCAACAATTAATGAAAAATGAGGCCATAATCTGGTGGTAAGCAAGGAGGAAGATAAAGGATGGCTTGGAAGGAGGAAATGAAAGGGAGAAATTACATAATTATAATCTCAAAAATAAAAGAAGTTATTTTAAAAGTTATACCAATGAAAAATTTGAAATTTAGATGTAGGAACTGTTAAATTAAAAATAGAATTATGTGTACTGGAAAGAAACCACACACAAACAAATATGCACACACACACACACACACACACACACAATGTGCTCAATAGTTTTATGTCAACTTGACACAATCGAAAGTCAACTGAGAGGAGGGAAGCCTCCATAAGACTGGGCTGCACACAAGCCTATAGGGCATTTTCTTAGTTAGCAATTGATATGGGAGGGCCCAGTCCATTGTGGGTGGTTCTATCCCTGGGTTCTATAAGAAAGCAGGTTGAGCAGGCCATAGAGAGCAAGCCAAGTAACTAGCACTCCTCTGTGGCCTCTGCATCAGCTACTGCCTCCTGGTTCTACCCTGCTTGAGTTCCTCTTTTGATTTCCTTTGATAATGAACTGTGATAAGGAAGCAAAGGCTAGATAAATTCTTTCCTTACCAAGTTTCTTTGGTTATGGTGTTTCATTACAGCAATAACCCTAATACAAGTTGATGCCAGGAGAGGGTTTTGTTGTAATAGACCTGACTGTGTTTTGGGCAGGATTGTGGAAAGATTTTGGAACTTTGGGGTAGAAGAGTCATTGAATATTGAAATCTCAGTGGGCTTTTCTGTTGGAACTTTAAAGATAATGTTGAGAGCAGTGCAGATGATGGAGGCCTGGCTTGTGAAGTTACAAAGGGAAGCAAAGACTCTGCTGGGCTATTTATATCAAGATTCTGTGGACTCTGGTCGGCTGGAGCTGAATAATCAGGTATAATTAACAAGATACCAGAACTACTAAGAGAAACCTTTGCTTTGCTAGGATAATGGATGCTAGTCAGTTGATGCTAAAGAATCAGCTGTGATTAAGTAGATTAGAATCATTGAGGTAGAATCCTCTGGGAAGTGTTTCCTCAGGGTCAGCACACAGAAGCTGTGTTCCAGAAGTGGCCAAGGTGATACCTCCTTTTGGAGGTACTCCTCTTGGTAGTGTAAGAGTCACTCAGGTGGTACTAGTTTTGAAAACATGAATAGGTCATGGAGAGCAGCTGACCTGGCATCCCTGAAGAAAGCCCAGGAGAGGCTACTGGTGAAGGTGCAGCCCAGTTGCAATAGAATACTCCAGTGTTTTGGAGATGTCGGTAACATGGGATGACCACCATCAACAGCAGTAGGTGTGGAGTGGAGCCACCCTAAGCCTAGAAGACAATCTATGGGTGTTGCAGAGAGCAGAGCTGGAAAAGTGACCCAAGGCCCTTGGAGGAGCACTGTGAATCCCAAATGTTGGACATTGAGTTATTTTCACTGTTGGAATGTGGTTTTGCTTTGCTCAGATTGTGACTGTGCCCTGGTTCTTCCTTCTTGAAGTAAAGGAATATAGAATTTATTTTCAATTTACAACAGCCCACAGTTGAGAGACTGAATTTTTTCAATTAATTATTTTATTTTATGTTTATGGGCGTTTTTCTTGAACATATATATGTGCTGCATGAGCATGCATCACCTGCAGAATCCAGAAAAAGGCATGATTTCCCCTGGAACTGGAGTTTCAGTTGTGACCTGCCATGTGAGTGCTGGGGAATCAAACCAGGGCTCTACAGAAGAGCAACCAGCTCTTAATTACTGAACAATCTCTTCATCCCTGATACTGACTTTTTAAAGAGATTTTAGGTTTCAAAAAAGACTTTGGATTATTAAAGATATTGAATTTTAAAGTGTTTGAATTTGTAAAACCTGTGGGACTTTTTTAGTTTGTAAAATGTTATATTGTGTTTTTGAAATTAATGTTTGATCTTGGCAATGAAAAAAAGGAAAGATTGTGGCTTAATAGTAATGTGCTTGTGTGTCAGTCGAGAGCAAGCCAGTAACCAGCATTCGTCCATGACCTCTGCATCAACTTCTGCTTCCAGGTTTACGCACTGCTTGAGTTCCTGTCCTGACTTATTT
>LZPO01068923.1:301473-344375 GCA_001675575.1 Neotoma lepida
AGTGCTGGGATTAAAGGCGTGCGCCACCACCGCCAAAAAGTTTCAATAAAAAAAAAAGTTGTCATAAGGTATTCATACCAACACATAGGAGAAAATGGAATGGTTGTTCTGGAGGGCTAGCCAAAGAAAAGTTAACTAGGACCAGTAACATTCCAAAATGATCTCCAAATCATTAAGATTTATTAGAAACTGCCTGGGAATAGGGTAGCATCATAAGAAACAGTGCAGTCAACAGTGTAAACCCTACATGCTTGTTGTCAATGATTTGTCTTAAGCAAAAGAACCAGAGTCAAAGTACGTGGTACATTCAGCTCTGTGTTCAGTTTGTGATAATAGAGCTGCAATACACCAGTTGTCCCTTCCTTTTTATGATAGAATCTCAACTCTAGCTTCTCTTTAAAGTCAGTGGTATATACGGCTGGAGAGATGGCTCAGGGATAAGAGTGCTTGCTGCCCTTCCAGTGGACACCAGCTTAGGTCATAGCAACCAGGTGAGGTAGCTCACAACCATCTATAACTCTCTCTCTTGACAATCTGACACTGTCCTCTGGGATCTGCAGGCACATAAACACAGCTGGCATGCACACACGCACACACACACACACACACACACACACAAACATACACACAAAAATATTTTTAAATTAATGATGGCACTGAGAAATGCTGGTATTTGGGGCTACTTCAGTTGTAATTTTTAATATTCCACCAGATGATTCTGGTATGTAGCAAAATTGCAATGTATGGCTCTAACACATCAACATGGAAAGGTTAAGATACAATAAAAAATTAAAGCTTATCAAATTATACGTTCTTTTAATAGCCTTGTTATTAAAGTAGTGAAGTTTGCTCTGAGTGATAGGTAAGTTTGATCTTAACATAATTTCTAAATTACTTGTATTTTCTGGACTTATATACAAAATTGCATAACTCTTAACAAATATGATGGCATATATGAGTTATGAAAATTCACTACCTTAAACATACAGTAGAGAAACACTTGTGTTATGAAATTTTTATAACTTTTTATGAATTTAGGCCAGGAAACCCTTTGAAACTTATCATAAATGAAAAGTACTGTCCGAAAATCTATTAGGATGAGTGCGATATAATAGTAATTTCTAACTGGGAGAAGGTTGCTTTTTCTAGGTAGTTCAAGCCAGAACTAATAAATTCTATTAATTTTTAAAGGGGGGTTGTTTACTGATTTTGAAGCCTATTTATCAGTTCTCATATAATTTATATTGCTAATCAGCAAAGGTTAATTGAAGTGTCAATGCATTTCATATCATATATTGTATTTGAGGAAAACAACTGAGTCTCATGCTTTTATTGTCCCCACAATGCACAGCATGTAGTAGATGTTCAATAAATACATTTTGACAGATAAATGTTCTTCCTGAAATGTTACAGCAACTATAGCAAACACCAGCAGTAACTGTCTGTAGGTGTTGGAGAAATATTTTCAATTTACATTCTACACTAATGTAATTTCTTCTTTGTTGCCTTCATGTTAATCAGCTTTCTGTGAGCTGGTTTTTGCCTATGATAAAGTATCTTCCTCTATGTCATTGAGGTCCTGCTTAAAAAGAATCATTCGTAATAAGCTTCCTTGAAATTTAATGGTAATATAAGATTAGTTACAGAATCGGTTCTTGTGATGCACTTACATATTGAATGAAAGTAAGCCATTGGCTGGAGTGTATAGGAGTCTAGTCACTGCTAATATTTTAATGAATTATTTATATATCATTTATTTAGATATCAGTAAAATCATCATCATTGACACAAGTTTTCAGAACTGCAGTAAAGAAAACTTATTCAGAGCTACATCAGTTTCACTCCACAAAATCTATTTAGATGTTTCCTTCCTTCCTTGTTTCTTTCTGCTGCACACCTCTTAAAGTCCTGGATAATTGGTGTTATTTTCCTGCACACCATTAAACCTGCTCATTAGATATGGTTGCTCAGGGGAAACCAGGAAGAAGGCAGAGCTTAATAGTGTAATTTGGTAAAGGTTGCAGATTTATGTGCCTGTTGAGCTAAAGGCTATTTACATTAAAATGAATGAGGAACAGCAAATGGGGTATTTTATAATGTTTTTATTAATTCTTTAAGAGTTTCATACAAGAGATTTTTACCATATTCATCTGGTACCCTCCCCCCACCACACACACCATGTCTTGCTTTGGCTGTTTTTCTCTTTAAACCAAAGTCCAGTTTGTGTTGGCGTACTACTGGGCATGGGGCCTGCCCTAGAGTGTGGTCAATACACTAGGGCTCACCGCACTAATTGAAGTCATCCACCAACTCTGGCACAATCATTCCACCACACCTTTTGCATTTATCCCTGAATCTTGAGGGGAGAGGTGTGATATAGAAATCTCATTTTGGGGTGAACACTCCAATGACAGTTATTGTTTTCATGCAGAAAAATGTGGTCTCTGCATTAATTATTATCTACTGCAAAGTAGATATTTCTTTGATGATGGATGAGTGATGCACTGATCTATGAATAGAACAATAACTCATTCAGAGTCCTTTTAATGCCATGTTCATATAATAGAATAATAGTAACAGTCCTCATGGACATTGTCAGGTTCAGGCTCCTCCTCATGTAACAGGCCTTAAGTCCAATAAAAACAAACAAGCTAACAAAAATGTCCTTTTCACCTTTTCTGCTTTGGTACTGTTAATAGAACCTCCCAGCATTGTGAAAGCTAGCCAGTAAGAATGAAGCTTGCATTTGAGAACCAACTACATTTTTCCATGTTCTATGACTCAAGCATGTGATTTCTTCAGCAATAGGACTATACTGTTCAGTTCTGGATAATTATAGCCTCTAATATTTGGGTAATTCAGGAAAAAAAAGTAACCAGTTCCTAGTACTGGTGATCTTATTTGTTAGATAATTATATTAAGTTGGGATATTGTCATCCCATTATAGGGTAACTCCATTTAAACTCTTTATTATGTGGTGTGTGTGCGCGTGTGTGTGTGTGTATGTCTATCTATATGTATGTGTATATGTAATTTTAGGAAGTTTCAATATTAATGGGCTTCCATGTGACTTTTTCAAAAGACCTTTACTATTATTTACTCCTCCCTACAATTCCTCCTTTACCACGCCTTACCATCACCACCCCATTTCATCCTTCTTGTTCTACTTTTTCTCTTTCAAAAAGGAGTTATTTTTGAAGACTTCATAGACAACAGTAAAATACGGTAATCTAATTATAAGTACACCTAAGAGGTATTTCACTGTAACTTTTATTTTCTAGCCATGTTTTCTTTTGTGCCCTGATTCTCTTGTATAATCCGAAATGTGATGTTGGAAAACTGGAAATCTGACTTTGTGTTTGCTTCAGTGCATTACTTCTAACTTGTAGAATCATAGAAGAAAGTGATTGGGCCTTGCCACATCTGCTCTGTTGTGGCACTTCTGCTCCCATTACCACCCTATGAAACCTTCACTCCTTGGTTTTAGATTCAAATTTTATTGCCTATTGAGTGCCCAAGAAGTTTTATTGATTCCTGTTCATTCTTGTATCTCACCTATGTTTTCCCAATTGTGGAACAGATTATTTTGTATTGTCTTCTTATGTCATTGTCAACTAGGACAGTCAATATGATATAATTGCATGGGAACTTGGCAAATGGTTATAGGGTCAGGACACTTGGTGGCACATCCTATATAATTTTACTCAGATCATTTAACCACTCACATTTAACTCTGATTGTGTGTAAAATAGTTACAACAATAATGCATACATCATATAATTGAAGAAAAGATTAAATCTCTCAATACATGAAAAGTGATTGGAACTGTTGCTCTAATATTGTACTTTATAAGTATTTTTTGTGCAGCTGTGAATTGGCAAGTGCTCTTTCTCTAAAGCTACATCCACAGTCCAATAAATATTATTTTAATAATAGTGTAAATGTATATCCTATGCCATTGTCTTCCTCACTACTGTCTTTCAAACAATCACTAAAATTGTATTGAAGTATGTGACAATTCATAAGTGAATTTAATCATAGTTTGAGGTGACCCCCATATTTCTCTTAATTGAACTATGATATAGTGCATCACAGAAAAAAAAACAATATAATTCCACAAAATATTGGGCTGATGTACAGAAGTGTATAAACAAGCGTGTGTGTGTGTGTGTGTGTGTGTGTGTGTTATAACACATAATTTAGAATGGATTTTATGGAATGTATACATTTTACTTCACCATACCAGAAGAAGAAAAACTTCACGGAGACCGTAACTGTCTACTTCCAACATCCTCAAGGTCTAAGTCATTCTGCTGGTGGATAAATGTAATTAGCTACTGAAACTATTATAAACCACCTTTTCAGAAGAATGGCATTTCAAAATTTTAACGTTTAAAGGCCTATGATATGTATCCTAGGTGAGGGTTAAGAATGAGGGGTCAGAAGGGGCTTGAACTTTAGTGAATCAATGTACTGCTTGCAATCTTCTTCAGATCAAATGCATATTATTTTTCTTGCTGTAATTTATTCCATATTTGAGAAGTATAATACACATTTACCTAATGAAGTGCTAAGCAAAAGGCACATATGCCTATGCTTAAAGAATACTGGTCGCAAGACTGGAAAGATGGCTGAGCAGTTCATAGTGCTTACTGCGCCTGCAAAGGATCCAACTTCAGTTCCCAACACCAACACTAGGGGGCTCATAATCATCTGTAACTGCAGTTCCAGAGGCTCTGATACCTTTTACTGGTCTAAGTGGGCATCCACATATACACATGCCCAGACCCATACAGAGACACATATGCACAAATTTAACTAAAAATGAAAATAAATCTTAAAAAATCAGAGTGATGGCACTTAAATATCAATCTACGCATTCAACAGAATATTTTGAACAATTACTATATAAGACAAAATGCATTTTTACAAACTGTGATAAAAAAATAAAGAGCTATAAGATGTGGACATAAATGAATATTTGAAGAGAAAGATTCTGTTTATTTTCAAGAATGCTATATTTTTGTAATGGATGTTAGTACTGCTTCTTTGCCAGACCGTCTACGGCTATGACATTGCTAAAGTCAGCGATTTGTCTTCCTGCACTCATGATTGGATGCAAATATTGGTATGCACAAATGGTCAAAGAATATCTATTTATAGGAGGACTTACTAAAATATTTAAAAGAAAATACTGAATTATAAATGTTTTGGCTAATTTCTTAAAATGTCTCCCTCTGCTTATTGAGACAATGTCCTCCATATTTCATTACTATTTAAACGTAAACAAATTCACACATACAAAGATGAACCGATATTGTCTCATATTTTCAAGGGCATACTGCAGGAATTTCCCTCCATGTTTCTTCTAATTCTATCTTAGATATTTCCCCAAAGAGGACTTCATGAGTCCTTTCAAGTGATCTTTTCATCCATCGCATTGTGCTGATTGAAATTAAGAATGCAAGAAATCACTGATTAGAGTTGCAGACCATCCTTGTCTTCCCTCCTGCCCCTGAATGAGAATATGGTTGTTTGTACCTAGGGCAGACTCTCTGTGTGCTTCCAAAGTGATAAATCCTGCATATTTTCAAGTACTGCTGAATTCCTGTGGCTTCTACTTCACTGAACCAATGCTATCTCCCAGGAAAAAATGAAGCATCTTCCCCCCTTCACACACTGGGTCACGCTATTGAGTGGGAGGTTTCAAGCTGAGCGTCCTTGGTGCTTATGCATCTAAATGCTTTGCAAAAACAACCCCTTGACCTTTTATCTGAAGCTCCTTTGTCCTTAAGTGTGAAGCAGGACTCCATGGCGCTATGGCATGGTTTTCATTAGGCACCACAGGAATGATGCCTTGGCATCTAAGCTTTTGCAAGAGCCTACAATGTTTGATGTCTGAATCTTTTCTCAATTCCTGAAACATAAAAAGGCTTCTGAAAAATCAAAGTAAACATCTAAAAAATGTGCCCTTATAAGGATATGGATTCTGGAAACAGATGAAGTAGTCAACTAACTGCTAGTTTTCTCATCAATAAAATGGATACAAAGTAAGAACTAGTTCATAAATTTATGTACTAATGTAAAATACTTAGAAATATGCATTTCATTGACACGTGGTGTTTGCATAGAAAAAACTCACCTGCTGCTTCATTGAATTTTTATCACTAGATAATAACTTTTAATGGTATTGTTGTCATAACTCAAGAATTACCAAGTATAAAACAATAATGTGGAGTTTAAATTAATTAGTTATTTCTTTTAAAATTATTTAAATAAAACACAACCAAATACACATTTAGTGCAAATAGTGTTTTGACTATATTTGAGAAGATAGAGGATAAGGCCTCCTGAAATGAAACAGTTTCTCAAGCACTGAGGTCAAGGCAGGCAAAAAAAAATTTGTCTAGGAGAATGTGATTTTCAGTACCCAATTCCCCACACTCAGCAATGATTAATGGGTTCTTGGTCTAGATTACATTTTCTAAGGAAACAAAGAAGTTGTTATATTATTTCACTGGGCAAAAAAAAAGTAACTACCAATAGAAATACAATTTAAATATGAAAGCCCAAAGTTAAAGGTTTCCAGGAACTATGAAGATGAAGGGTCCTATTCTGTATAGCTGGTTTGCAAATTAGTGTTGAAAGGCACAAAGACAGGTCTGTAATTACACAGTAGTTGAACTTGAAGAAAAAATGAGTAAGATGGAGATCAGATCTAAAAAAAAAATGTTTCAAGTAAAGAACTAATTATGTTTTCAAGTAAAGAACTAATAAAGGAAAGCATGTATCCTGATAAGAAAAATCCATATTATCTCCTATTAGTAATAGTTGGTGGCATATAAGTCACAGATTATGGAGCATTTTCTCACTCAGAGTTTCTGTGTGCTCACCACCTTCATTGAAGATGAGGAAATCCAATGTTAGGTCAAACATTCTGCAATTGTAATGAAGCAGGTGCTATTCTAAGCACGTTAAGATCAGGGCATCCCCATGAGGCAGTTGCCCTCATTAGCCAGGTTTTCAGATGGCAGAGCCTGAATTAGACTGTGACAGAGCTTCGGTCTGACTCTAGGTCTTCTGGTTGCACAGTATTCTTTCCTCCAGAACTCACCAACAAAACCTTGAAAAGGTAACCACTGGGGCAATTTTGCATTGTTACTTATTACTGGATTAAGAAGTCATTAAGTTCAGCTCTTGCCTCCAGGCAAGACAACTTACCAATCATTCCTCACAAATGCAAATCCATTTTATTTTTAAATATGTCAGAAAGAAAGGATTTTGTGATTTCCCAGAGAAACACTGGGATATAAAGAAAAGCTTCTTCCATGGTTCCAGCTTTATTACAACCTTTTAAGAAAATAAAAATGCTATTATGAATCTATATTATGCCACTTATAAATGCAAAAGACGAATTCAATACAAATCTGTGACTAAGTGTCAACTATTGAGAGAGCATAAGATCAGTAGGCTTTTATAATTCTGAGATTAACAAAGATGAAAACCATTTTGGATCTTTAAAAGAAATACCCCAGTCACATATATAAATAACACAGTTAATGCTCCATGTAACATGAAAGAGAGTATGTTCATCTTAACAGAGTGGTCAACAAGCTTATAGTCTATAACATAGCTAAATATGGCTCACTACCTGTTGTCAGTTTTGCAAGAAAACAATGTTCATCATCTTTTAAATGGTAGAAAAATTTAAAGGAACAATATTTTGTGCTATGGTAAAATTATATAAAATGTAAATGTTACTACTTCTAAGTAGTATTTGGAAAACAACCATCCAAGCTTTACAACATATTACTTATAGTGATGCCTAAGTTAAAACAGGAGACTTGAGTTGTAGAGAGAGAATATATGACCTAAAATCTCCAAAATATTTATTCTCTGGGGTTTCATAGGAAGCTTTTCATTTCCAGTAAATAAGGAAAACGAAACCAAATACCTTCTTTCCCCCATCTGCATTCACCTCCATGAAGAAGGGTATAAAGCATTTGGAATCAGCGCTCTCTTCAGCTTTTGTGTGAGATGTTACAAAGTTCTAATGGTTAGCTCAGATGTATAGCTTGAAAATTGATTCCTTAACCAATGATAGTGTCTTTCCTTGTTTGGTTGCTTCTTTTACCGTAAGAAAGGGTTTTAGTTAAATTCAATTTCATTTATGAATTTATGCTTTCATTGTTCATGTTTTGAGGGACACACACACACACACACACACACACACACATACACAAATCATCACTCCAGACCAATCACAGTGCTAGTCCCTTTTTTTTCTTCCAATGGTTTATGGTTGCAGATTTATCATTTATGCCATTGATCCATGCTGAGATGCTCTATGTGTGCTATAAGATGAGATTATACTGTTTCATTACTATGTTTCTTTTGAATACAGAAATAAATGAGAAGAAAAGCCATTAGGAAGGATCATTGAAATTAAGATACTTTGGGACATGATAACATTGATGATGAAAAATTAAGAACAAAATACAGCAAAAATCAATGCAATAAAATCAGAACTGCAAGCAGAGGGAACAGAGAATTTATGTTAGTGGTAGAGAACTTGTTTAGTATATTCAGGGCCTGTGTTCAATTTCAGTACCACAGAGAAGAAAAACAATAAAAAGAGATGCACAGACAGGAAAAGTATAATGTGCAAAACATTTATTTTTATTTTTAATTTTTAATTTTTAATTTAATTTTTATGTTTAAAAAGATAAATCATTAAATGGATTCCCATCCTCCAGTCCTTCCCCTCCAATTCTTTCCCCACCATTACTTTTCCTTCCAAATGTCATGTGCTCTATTTAATAAGCCTACTGAGTCCACTAAGTACAGCCAGTATGTGTATGGGTATAGAACTGTCCATGGAATATCTGGAACCTCTCAGGGGCCTCATCCCTGAAGAAAACTGAGTCTCGTTCTTCCAGGAGTCCTCACCTGCCAGTAGCTCCTCAGCTACAGCTGGAAATTTGTGATTTCCTTCCACATCCAAGCTTGGACATTGCCTCACTACACTTCATGCAGGTCTCTTGTCACAGATGCTGTGAGTTTACATATTCAGCAGACCTAGCCTGTCCAGAAAACACTATTTCAAGATACAACATGATTTGGTGGCAGAGAAATTGAGATGGACCTTAGTTGGATGCTACTTCTTTGCTGACCAGATTTCTCAGTGCTGGAAGATACTCTACAGGCAATTTGGGGAATTTTTCATTAAAGTCTTACTCAGCTTTGGACCCTGCATGCTACACAATAGATTTGCCAACTGTCCAATGGTGAAATACTGACATGACTGGCAGGAAGTAAACAACCACTTCCAAATCAATATGAGACCCAATTCACAGGGAGTAATTCATGTCTTGTCCTATAAACCTCCTTAAAAACCTGTGGCTGAGGATGTAAGAGGCTCTAGTGAAGAAACTACTGCTGTTGTTTAGATAAATGGACACGGTATCCTTGTTGAATTGACTTTTTAAATATTTGTGTCTATACCAATAAATTAGTGCTTCTCAAAGTCTTGGTTAGAGAGTGGCAGCTAATGCAGAGGTCATATTGGCTACCTAGGATCATGGGAGAGGTAATAAAGTTAATGTAAATGTAAACATACTATTCTCTTCAAATTATCTTCTTATTTTGTTTTGCTGCACTTAAATGATTTAATCTTTCATCTATGTTCATTTGCTCTTGTCAGGGTATAGACATGAGTTGATAATTCTTCAATTTGATGTCATAGGGCATCAGAAATGAGTGCTGAAAGTACTTTACACATCTTGTAATATTCTAAATAATGTTGTAGTTATTCTTATCAATGATATTTGTGATCTTATTCAGGTAGCATGACTAAAAGCAGAAAATTAAATGGGAGTTGTGCCTAAGGTATTGATTTTGAATTTCAGAATGCCCTGTGTTTTTTAAGTTATTTATTTCAAACAACTACACTTATAAAATCAGGAGTGCCATTTTCTCTATTAACTGTCAGTCTCCATGTGGTGTTCATAATACAAGGATTGATAGTCTCTGTCCTCAAAGATCTCAGGAACTTGAAGAGAAGAAACATTTATTTATGTGTGAATTCTTTTGTAATAATATTCAATGCATCTTTCAGAAAACAGAAAAGAGGCCAATTCTATCTACATGGTAGTGCTACAGGAACTAGACTTTAGAGAATCAATAGAAATTTACAGGGGATGAATGTGGAGGACAACAGAGTCATAATCAAGAATTTGAAGTGACATTCAAAACTTTGGGGATATATAAAAGGGCACAAGCACCTAGAAATGGACTGTAGTACTAGGTGTCTACAGAAATGTGTATATATTAATGGATAACTAAGAGAGGAGGAAAGAGGAATTATAGAAGGGAGATGGGGTTTAAAAGATGAAAATCAAGATCAGACCACAGAACATCTTAACTGTAAGGTTAAAGAGCATTTGCTTTGCTGCATGAGTGACTATAAAAAGAGAGAAAGCTTGAAGAATTTTATAGAAAGGAAGTAATTAAATTTTAGAACATGGTCTAACAGTTTAAAATGGTGACATTCATACTACACTGAATTATGGTTTGCTAGTTTGATATTACAGGTTTTTACATGATTTTTATGATGTTAAAGAACTCCTTAAATCCACTGATTTACTGTATATATGAGCTATCTCCAACTGACAGTACTCATCTTCCATCAATTGACTTTTGCTTTTCAATATATCTTCTTTCTTTTGGGGATCCAGGATAAAGGAATAGTTCTTGTATGCAATGCATAAAAACCTTGTGAAAGAACAAAGCAAATTAGATAGATAGATGATAGATGATAGATAGATAGATAGATAGACAGATAGACAGACAGAGACAGACAGACAGACAGACAGACAGACAGACAGACAGACAGACAGATAGTCATTACAAAAACATGGTGTCTCTTAAATTTTTTCTTTGGAAATGGCATATGTCATCTCACTTGTATGTAATAGCTAAGACATGTCACTTGTCTGTATCCTTAAGTTGAGGGATAGAGAATAATCTTCTTATAGTGAGTAGTCCAAATATTAGAAATAAATAAAATCTGGGAGAGTTATAGGAACAGGCTGGACACCATATTTAGGTCCTAGTTCTGCCATCTACTGGAAACGTGGACTCTACAATATTTCATCTCTCCATACTGTTATAAATTAGGATGATTTTAGTGAAATCAAGACAATGAATATTTATATGTTTTCATATAATGTTTATATCTTAAAATTCAACTCTTGTGTCTATTACAAAAATTTTGCCAGCTACTAGACCTGTTATGTATCTGCCATAGTTTGTAGCTACACAATACCATCCTTACACATGACCCAAATGCCATAGTCCACTTCAATTCAGCTTTAAAATGTCCATCCTAACTATCAGAACAGTTTACTTCCAGTTGGCCCTGAACAGTATGTTTCACTGAATGGAGGCTTTAAGGAAAGATGTCATGAACAGTGATTTGAAATGTTAATTCAGATTATTCTTAGATTGACAAAGTTAGACTGAAGTTGTTTAGCATATTGAGATCATGGATATCAACAAGTAATATTTCTATGAATCATACATGTCCAAACATTTCATAGGTACTGTTCCATTTAATATTCAAAAACTTCTTTTAGGCAAATGCTTTATCATCCTTATGTGGTAGTTGAGAAAACAGAAGCACGGAGATACAAAATAATATTTCTAAAGTCATCTGACTAAGGAAGCATAATTATCAGGATCCAACTCCGGAGGCCTGTCCTGTTGCTGTTGCAGCAATCATCATCAAATGAATGGCAAACTAAGTGGAAAGGTGTATAAAGTATATTTGATGCAGTGGCTTCCAAACATTAGTCCACAGAACCTTAGATTCCCCACATATTTAACTTCTGGCTTCCATTTTCTGAATACTTGAAGATACTATTGAAGTTGAAATCTGTGGTTTCAATATGTTATATATCTTTGGCTCATGATATGCTCTTTAGATGCAACAAAGTATAAAGAGTAAAATAAATTACTACAAGTATGTATTTACATGTTATTTTATGTCAGTGCACTACACAGAGTTTGGTTATCCTGTAAGAGTTGAAACAGTCAACCAATTCCAACAACAACAACTACTTCTTCTTCTTCTTCTTCTTCTTCTTCTTCTTCTTCTTCTTCTTCTTCTTCTTCTTCTTCTTCTTCTTCTTCTTCTTCTTNCTTCTTCTTCTTCTTCTTCTTCTTCTTCTTCTTCTTCTTCTTCTTCTTCTTCTTCTTTTTCTCCTCCTCCTCTTCCTCCTCCTTCTTCTTTTTGATAGCTAAAGAAATTGCAGACTGAGGGAGGACAGGAGAAGTAACATCATGGATATTTGTAATCAGGCTTCAAGGTTAGGTCAGGACTCATACCACTCTGTCTCTAGTATTTCTGCAGTAATTTACTGTATCCAGTAGCAAAATGCTACTAAGACTCATACAAATCATGCTATAGCAAGGAAGGAACAGATTCACTTACTTTTCCTTTGTGTCTAATGTCAAGTCATGAGTGTTTACTACAAATTTAAATTGATCTGCCTAGGTTCCATTTGTTATACTGTAGGGTTTGTTTTTTTTCCCTTTCTCCCTCTCATTATTAATAATACTGTAATAACTACCCCAGAGGCCATAGTAGCTTCTTCAGTTTTTATATTGCAAAATATATGTGACTTTTCAGTAACTGATTCTGTAATGCTTATAGTAAGTGCCTAAGTGTTAAAAATTTGAGTAACAGATTGAGTAGATAGAATTATCCACATGGAATGAGGCTACCAGAATGTACGTGAGAAGTCTTGATTTGAGCAACATTTTAAACAGTTTTGTTTGGCCATTTGTTTAAAGAAATATGTTATAGATTCTCCAAAATTTTGGATTACTTGTCTATCATGACAACATGTAGTATAATAGAAAGATTTCCTCTATTTTAGTAGAAATACCTAAGGAATATATGGTCTGTTTAGTCTTTTTTTTTTCTTTAAACTTATAACTGATCTAAAAATAAAGTTCACTAATAATATAAAATGTCCTCGAGGTTAATGTGATATGTTTACGGCATTGAATAAAGACTATTTACTTGGCTTGGCTGAAGAATAAATAATTTAAGACACTCATTAGATTGGGGGAAAAAAACCTTTGTAGTAAGATAACATGATCTGTGAGTATCTATATATGTGAGTATGCTGTGCTATACATAGCAGAAAACATTCCCACAATCTCAGTACTTAAAGTGGGTTAGCACACATTTTCTGTAAATAGTTAAGCAAATAAAAATATTCAACTTTGGCCGGGTGGTGGTAGCACAAGCCTTTAATCCCAGCAGTCGGGAGGTAGAGGCAAGCAGATCTCGTGAGTTTGAGGCCAGCCTGGGCTACCGAGTGAGTTCCAGGAAAGGTGCCAAAGCTACACAGAGAAACCCTGTCTCGAAAAACCAAAAAAAAAAAAAAAAAAATTCAACTTTGTAAGACACATCATTTCTATTTCAGCTACTCTGTTCACATAATATATAATCAAATGCATCTGATTGTGTTCTTTCAATGCTTTACAAAAAATAATCAGTGGACTAGATTTGACCAGGTCTGAATCCTTGATAATATTATCGATGTTATATTCATATCTTATGCCTAATACTTACTGATAGTCAACTGAAGACTTGATGTTATTGCATTCTTATGAGATCCAATGTTACTGGATCATGATGGATGATTAAAATTCACTGAGGCAGAGGAAAAATGGAACATGGTCAGTTCCTCACGATCCTCACTGATTCACTAATTTCTAAGGGTCTGCTCAGATTTCATCACTCAAAGCTAAAATTTGGCTGCATCTGACTTCAAAGGGATTGTAGAATACAGCTCTATCCTGTCTAGAAGGCAGAGAGCTGGAAGTAGTAGTTGGTGTACAAAATTGAATGACTACTATAGGAAGAATGTGAGGAAACACATACTTATGTACTGTTGAGGATAATGTAACTTGGAAAATGACTTTTTGGCATAATTTAGCATGTTGACTAAAACAGTGTTTTCCAGGTACAACAGAACAGTTGCACACATGAACTCACATTGGATGTGACAGCATGCACAAGTCATGCAGAAACTGAAGCCAGAAAATATCCTTTGTCACGATTAAGAAAAGCATAATTATAACTATCCAGTTTTCAACTCCATCAAAGACCCCAGAAGGATAACATATTACCTAAGCAAATAAGAAATGCATTGTAAACAAAAAAAAATTCTAGAAATGACAGAGACATCTTGCTGCCTGGGC
The DNA here is from genome assembly GCA_001675575.1 of Neotoma lepida. Taxonomy (NCBI): domain Eukaryota; kingdom Metazoa; phylum Chordata; class Mammalia; order Rodentia; family Cricetidae; genus Neotoma; species Neotoma lepida. The sequence continues at coordinate 315,751 of LZPO01068923.1, forward strand.
AATCACCTAAAATTCCTCTGCAACCTCGGGGCATCCATCTGCAATCTACAGGCCTAGAGTCTCTGGCAGACTTTTGTGAAGCAGGGAAATTGAAGGATTGTCTCACCAATTGGCAAAGTTCATCAGTCACTTTCCTCTGTGTGCTGCAGAATGTCTGGCAGTATCATCTGCAAAGCAGGAAACTGAAGGACCATCTCGCCCTGTTTAGGCAAATTTTAGTGGTCATTTTCTTATGGGTTCTGTATATCCAGTTTATACAACATACTCTCAAGCCATCCAGGCAACAGCAGTTTCCTGTCAAATGGCCAGTTTTGCCAAGAAGATAAACTCCATATGGAGTGTCTTCAATGCTTATCTTCCTCTTTGAAGTAAATCGGTGCTGCCAGGAGCAGACATGTTTCATCATCCAGAAAAGTCTAAGTTTTTAAAAGATTTTGAAGTGAAGATTACCTACCCAATTGAAATATATCTATGTATACCTAGAGTACTTAACTAACATGACTATAAGTTTGATTATCATACATGACTAATTATTAATCTATATTTCTTAATTATACATTAAAATTTCAAATAAGTTGCATAAAAATACCTTAAACAAGAGTAGAAATATATATACAATATAACAAAATTAACTTTATGTTTATATCAATAAACTAAAATCCATAGCAATGTAAAACATTTCAAACAAATTGTTACTCTTTAAAAGTAGATTCAATAATCTACCCTTTCATCCTATCATGTCTATATTCCCTTTTCTTCTTTAGAACGACATTGCATTTATAATTTGCAATCAACTTCCTTTAAATAAAAATAAACATTTACAAACAATATTTTGGGAATTTGGGCATAGCTTTTCATACTACTTCTTCCTGATTGGGGGTTCTGGCAATCTTAAGGGGATCCTGAGAAAATTTGAGATAATGGTCAAGTCCTGGGAAGACCAGCTATAACTTTTGTTGGTAGGTACCATCTGCCAAGGTTCAGGAGGTCTCGCTTGTTCAAATCTGATCTATCTTAACCTGGAACAAATCCACAACCTCTTGCTTCCTGTGGAAATAAAAGCAGAACCTCATTTCCAAAGCAAGATATCGTTAGATCCAATTTTTGAAGTCAAGATACCTTTAAAATATGTATAATTGATTAACTTAGAAACCTTTACAATCAAATTTCTTCCTGTAGTTAGCTCACTAACAGTCAAAGAATTTAAAGAAAACACAATATACATAATCCAGGCTCTCTGTGTATTTTCCATCTTTATGTGGCTATTTCTTTTATATTACTTTTATTGTCTCTTCAAAGGCTTTATTTTTTGAAATTATTCATTTCTTTATATAACTGCCTATATTCACTTTCTTCTGTCTTCCAAGCCTATGTTCATTTTTACACACATTGTAAACCATTTAGAGGTTTATTCTATCCAAATCTGTCTTATCTATAATCTTTTTCTGATCAGGAGAAATTTTTTTAATGTTTATTATATTTTTTTTCTTTTTTTTAAATTTTTTTATTCATTTTACATACCAACCACAGATCCCCCTCTCATCCCTGCTCTCACTCCCCCCCAACCCACCCCTCGTCCCTTCCTCCAAAAGGGTATGTTCTTCCATTTTAAACTGATAAGCTGTACAGTGGCTTTGGCTGTTGACTCCTCCCCATTCGACTTCCCAACATGGTGGAGGTACATTTACCACCAGCTCTGGGAGCCATGCTCACCACCAAATTTCAGAAGTGATGGGTCTATGCCTCCATCAAGCAGCTTGTAGCCCTGAAAACTTTTTTTTTTCTGTACTATCAAAAGCTAAATCCACCATTGAGCATGCTGCTCAGCTTGGAGATGCCTCTGTATATGGTGGCAGAAATCCACCATGCTGTGCTCAAGCTCAAATGCCACAGTGTCTCTGTTGTTTGGCCTACATGAGAGACACAAACTAGGAAGCTGCTCTTGGCTCTGTTTTAGAATCCCTTTTTAAAGCTTTCTCAGGTTTTAGGTGGAAATTCTTGCCCCATGTTGGAATGCCACTCCTGAGAGAATGTTGAGCTTCAAAGATACTCTGTTTGGAAGTTTGTCTTCTTGTTGTCACGAAATGGCCTGCTGGGCAAAGAACTGCCCTTGCCCAAACTGCTGACAGTATGCCTGCTGTCCTTTCCAGATGAGCAGGACACAAAGAAAAGCAACCGCTGAAACTTACCAAGACAGGGTAAGACAGAATTTTAAAATCCCTGCTTCTGAAAATAGTCTGCCAGATATTCTAGGCCTGTAGCCAATAATGGATGCCCCAACGGTGCTGAGAAACATTATAGAGGAACTTTGAGTGACTGTCCAGGCAGCCAGATGTCTCTATCATTTCTAGAATTATGGAAGTTTCTTACAATGCACTTCCTGTTTACTTAGATAATATTATATCCTTCTGGGGTTTTTGATGGAGTTGAAGATTAAATAGTTACAATTATAGTTTTCCTTAGTTATAATAAAAGATAAATTAGATGTAAAACTTTAGACTCACAAAGATAGAAAAGATAGGATATTTTCTTTAATTTTACCAAATACAAATAGACTAGATACTGTAACTGTAATTCTTGCTTGAAAACTGTTTTGTTATATATAATTTTACTATGTTAAAATCAAAACTTTCCTTTTTGATTAGACAGAAAAGTGAAAGTGCTGTGGGATGTCTTTCTGTACAGTGTGAATATGTGCTGCTCTCATTGGTTGATAATTAAAACTGTTTGGCCAATGGTGAGGCACAATAAGGATAGGTGGTGCATTCAAACTGAAAATGGAGATGAAGAAGGGTGGGGTCATGAGATGCTGTGAGCTACCATCAGGAGAGGCAAAATGTGAGAGAACAAACAGGTAATGCCATGAAGCCACATGGCAAAACAGATTAATAGAAATGGGTTGAATTAAGTTATAAGAGCTAGTTAATAATGAGCCTGAGCCATAGACCATACAGTTTGTAATTAATATAAGCCTCTGTGTGTTTACTTGGGACTAAGCAGCTATGGAACTGGGTGGGAAACAGAAAAACTTCCATCTATCTCGAAAACTTCTTAGCCTATCTGGGTCTATGGATTGTAGCATGGTTGTCTTTTATTTTGTAGTTACTATCCACTTATGAGTGAGTACATACCATGTTTGTCTTTCTGGGTCTGAGTTACCTCACTCATGATGACTTTTTTCTAGTTCCATCCATTTGCCTGCAAATTTCATGATGTCATTGCTTTTAATAGCTGAGTAATACTCAATTGTGTAAATGTACCACATTTTTTTATACATTCTTCAGTTAAGGGGCATCTATATTGTTTCCAGGTTCTAGCTATTATGAATAAAGCTGCAGTCATAGTTGAGCAACTAACTGTCCTTGTGGTATGATTGAGCTCAGTGGCCAGAGACCTAGGATATAACCAAAAATGACTGGAAAATAAAATGTCAAAGTAATGATACCTAACAATATTCTGCTATACCCATGGATTGGTGCCTAGCCCAGTAGTCATCAGAGAAGCTTCACCTAGCAACTGGTAGAAACAGAGGACCCACAGTTAAACATAGGCTGAGTTTGGGGAATCTGGCTGAAGAGAGGGATGAAGGACTGTAGAAGCCAGAGGGTTCAGGAATGTCACAATAAAATCCACAGAAACAACTAACCTGGGATCATAGGATCTCATAGAGTCTGAATTAACAACCAGGGAGCCTGCATGGAACCTGTGTGTGTGTGTGTGTGTGTGTGTGTGTGTGTGTGTGTGTGACAGTTGTGTAGCTTGATCTATTTGTGGGAATCCTAACAGTGGGAGCAGGGGCTGTCCCTAGTGCTTTGGCTGGCTAGATTTTTGGGAACCTGTTTCTCATACTGGATTGCCTTGCCCAGCCTTAATACAAAGGGCAGAGTTTAGTCCTACCCCAACTTGATATGGCATGTTTTGTTGATACCCATGTGTAGACACATTTTTTTCAACAGGACGGTCAGCTCCCCAGTAATGACACAGAGAAATATTATTAATTATGAAAGCTTTGTCTATAGCTTAGGCTTGTCCCACTAGCTCTTAAGAGTTAAATTAACCATTTCTATTCTTCTATGCATTGCCACATAGCTCATGGCTTTTATCTTTTCTTCTGCATGTCTGTTCCTTCTGTGTCTGGCTGGCAACTTTGGCTTTCTTCTTCCCAGAGCTCTCTCTGTCCAGAAGTCCCTGCTACACTTCTTGCCTAGCTATTGGCTCTCTAGTTTTTTATTAATCAATCACAGTGACATATCTTTACATAGTGTAATTAAATATCTCACAATATTTCCCCATTTTATCTAAATAAAAATGAAAGATCTTAACTCTAACAATGCAAAACTCTATAAAATAAGAACAAATACCAAGTAAGAAATGTATTTACAATGTCCAGTCCATTAATATTTGGAGAAAATATTACATTATCTATCTTCTCTTGATGAGTCCAAAGTTTTGTATGTAATTTACTTTCTGTCATAACTGAGGGAAATTGTAGCTATAATTATCTAGTCTTCAATGCTATCAGAGACCCAAGAAGGATATATTATCTGAGTAAACAGGAAGTACAGAGCAAATACTTCCAAAATTATGAAATAACAGAGACATATGGCTGTCGTGACAGTCACTCCAAGGTTTCTCTGCAACATTGAGGCATCCATTTTTGGCCTACAGGCCTAGAATATCTGACAAACTTTTCTGTGAAGCAGGAATCTTTGGAGGACTGTCCTACCCTGTCATGGCAAAGTTTGGCAGTCACTTTCTTTTGTGTCTTGCTTGTCCAGCTTGAGCAGCACATTGTCAGATGTTGAGGAAAAGTAAATTTCTTGCTCAAATGGCTAGCTTTTTCTATAAAAAGCAAAAGCCATATGGAGGTTCTTAGATGCCCACATCCTTTTATGAAGTAGATTAGTACTACCTGGAGAAGACATGTCTCACTCTCATGAGAAGTCCTCCATTGTTAAAACATTAAAATGTCATGTTTTGTAAGTTTCTGACATATTTAAAGACTATCTGTCTATTTAAAATATGTCTCTGATTGACCTTGAAAATATACCTAACATGACTATAAGTTTGATTGTTGTAGATGACTACTAACCTGTATTTCTTTATTATCCTAAATAGCTTTCAAGGACTAGAACATTACATTACATTTATAAATGAGCTGCATATGTACAATACCTTAAAGAATTAGAAACATATAATACAACAAAATAACCTTAAATTTGTATCAATATACAAAAATCTATGCCAATGCAAAATTGAAGCTAGTAGTTATTTTTGTTTGTTTGTTTGAAAGTAGATACAATAATCAATCCTTTTATCCTCTCATTTATATATTCCCCTTTTTCTTTTCAGTATAAGATCCCTGAATCTAATATCCTTTGCTTAGTATCCTCCCTGACCATGACCAATAAAAACTTGTGTCCAACCACCACCCCCCCAAGCAATGACAAACATCCACTGAGTGACCAAAAATCACCCACCCTGCCTCTTGGGAATGTGGGTATCTGTAGTGATATATTGTGTTACCCAAATTATTGTGTACCCTAAAAAACTTATCTGGGATCAGAGAACAGAACAGCCACTATATTAAACATAGAGGTTAGGCAGTGGTAGCACATGCCTTTAATCCTAGCATTCTGGAGGCAGAGAACCATCCAGATGTCTGTGAGTTCAAGGCCACACTGGAAACAGAGCCAGGCATGGTGGTACACACCTTTAATCCCTGGACTTGAGACCTATGTCTTGCTTGGGAAAGACACATGCCTTTAATCCTAGGAAGTAATGGCAGGAAGCAGAAAGGTATATAAGGCGTGAGAACCAGAAACTAGAGGCCTCTTAAGCTTTCAGGCTTTGAGCAGCAGTTCAGCTAAGATTCATTCGGGTGAGGACTCAGAAGCCTGCAGTCTGAGGAAACAAGATCCGCTGAGGAGTTGGCAAGGTGAGGTTNTTCGCTCTACACATGAACATATTTATATACATATGCACAAAAAATGATTACATGTAGTGACACAGGAGCCTGCAGTCTGAGGAAACAAGATCCGCTGAGGAGTTGGCAAGGTGAGGTTGGCTGTGGCTTGTTCTGTTTTTCTGACCTTTCAGAATTTACCCCAATACCTGGCCTGTGTTTTCAATTAATAAGACCATTTAAGATTCACTCTACAGGTGTCATATTCTTAAAATTACTTCCTGTTGTCTGGGGGTGATAGTGTTTTTAGGGGACCCTGAGAAAATTAAAATAATGATTAAGTACTGGAGGAGCTAGCTGTTGTCCAGTCTCAGTGTGATGGGATAATGCAAGGCTTATCTGAAGTCTTGGCTGGAGTAGCCTATGAAACTGGACCATCTTAGCTAACTGCCTTGAAATTACCCAGAACAATTTGTAGCCCAGAACTGATCTTTGGATGGTGTTTGTCAGTTTAGTGTCATTATCACAATCCAGGTGTATGTTTCATTGTGGGGCCCTAATATCCTTTTGGAGACTTCAAAGGTCACTGTTAGGAATGGTTGTGGTTCACTGCAGAAAACAACAATTTAAATGTCATATGTATTAGATATCACAGGGTTTAAAGGACCACTGTCTATTAAATACATCTGGGGTATACAAACTTAGTTCATAGAGACTTGTTTCAGACTAAATCCAGAAATCTCATATAGGAAGCCTATTTTTAGAATCAGTATCACTCTATATGACCATCAATATCATGACAGAAGGTTTAAATTATATAGATGAATCTTATAAATTTTCAGATCTATTCATACCTAAAGAAAAGTTTTAAAGAGTTAAAATAAAACTAAAGGATTATGATATTTGTGGCAATATAATAGTTCCTAATTATGTTTTTTCTTCTGTCCTGTACCAGGTAGCTCTGACAAAAGACAAAGATTTTGGATTTTCCTTTAACAAACATGCTTGAGTTTAGAGAAGGAGCCACACTCCAACTCCAAAGCCAGTTTCATTTTTTAATTGAATTAGGACTACAAAATGACCATTTGCCTTATATGTCTGCAGAGAACAATAGAGACAAACATTTGGGAAGATTTATGAGATTTTATCCTATTGGAAGTGTGCTATACCATTACACTAATTTACTCTTTTTCTTAGGTCAATTTTGCTGGATGATTCATCCTTCTTCCTCAGATGTCTCATTTGTCCAGTGGTCTTTAGATTCCTTTGTTGGATGCTTTTATTTTCCTTGAAAGACAAAAACAATACCCTCCCATAACCTTAAATATAGGATGTTTCTCTTTTTTGCAAGTTATATATGATCAAATGAAAAGCATGTGTTAGTCTTAAAACTTAGTTTAAATTAAATGTCCATGCTGTTTAATGAACTATTGCCTCTTCTAATCAAGAAGCCTCTCCTGTTCAAATCTAATCTTTATCAATTTTGATGGTAATCATAGCGTTTCTTCTCCTGTGGAAACAAAAGCAAAACCTCTTCCCCAATGTAATACACTTTTTTATTTCCATTTTAAAGTTAAGGTATTTCTAAAGTATACAGGTTGGTTTAATTCACCAGTCCCTTCTACAATCCAATGTTCCTCAGTAGCTGTTGTCTGGTCATTAGCATTCAAAAAATTTAAAATTAACAAAGCACTGTATAAGATCCAAACTCCCTGTCTTATATTTCTCATCTTTTCTTGGCTTATTCTTTTTTTATTACTTTACTTCTCTCTTTAAAGATTTTATTTACTATTTTAAAACTATTTTGTGTGACTGTCTATATCATTTTTCTTTTTTTCTTAAGCCTATGCACATTGTTAAACACACTGTAACCTGTTCAGAGGATTTTTTCCATCTGAATATGTTTTATTACTGTGTATCTGTAACCTTTTCTGTCTGTATGAGCAAAACCTTAAACCACCGTGTAGCTTAGCTCATGTCTCACTGGCAGCTCAAGCATGCAGGCCATGGCTCGGAGACATGTCTCTGCATGCAGCTCACATGAGAGACTGCAGGACTAGGAAGCCATGTTTGGCTCCATTTTTCGTGTGTTTGAAACCTTTTTTTAAGCCTTTTCAAGTTCTTTGTGGAAGTATGTGCCCCCATGTGAGACACCATTTGTAGATGGATTTTTTTCGTTGGAATCGTTGGCTCCCAATAATGCCACAAAAAGTTATTATTAATTATGAAAGCTTGGCCTATAGCTTATGCTTGTCTCACTAGCTCTTATAACTTTAATTAACCAATTTATATTCATCTACTTTGTTGCCATGTGACTTGTAGCTTTTACCTCTCCTCCTGAATGTCTGTTCCCTGTGTCCAGCTGGCAATTCCACCTTTCTTTTTCCCAGAGCTCTCTCCGTCCAGAAGTGGATTGAAGAGGGGGTGGAGGGAAGGTAGGGGGAGGAAATAAGAGGAGAAGAGGGATGGGAACCTGGGATAAAATGTAAAATAAATTTATTAATTAAATAAAAATAACTAAAAATATAAAAAATTAACATATCCAATAGAATAAATTTACCATTAATTTATGGGTGCTTAATAGTATTTTCTACACAGTCTTTAAAAACTACAAAGGTGTACAAATATCCTAATTACTATAAATTGTAACAGGAAAAAATGAATACAATTTCAATTTTTGTAAATAGTGGAAGAGATAATTTAATCAACCTGCATGATAGATACCTATCAGTACAAATTATAGACAACTTATGAATCCGTGAAAAACTATTGCTGTTACTTTGTATATACATAAAACTGATTTTGTGTAGAAAATGAATTTTACATATGAAATGATTGTATTTCAGGAAATTATTTGAAACCACATTGTTTACAGAGATATGTAATAAAGAAATTGGCACATTAACTTTAATATAATTCTTGCTTCTTTGGAGATTTTGAAATTTTTGTAGCTGTAGTAATTTATTTCATTGAAAGCATCTGCAAATGGATAAGCAAGATTGCTTAGCAGGTAAAACCACTTCTGCCAAGACTGACAACCTGAATTTGATTTCACAAAAGTCCAACTTAGTGAACCAATAAATTTTATGAATTTGGTCCCACTGAAGTCTGTCATAGGGAACCAAGGAGTTTTCTTGAGGTTACTTATAGGAATATGGGTGAGGAATTACTTACAGAAGCAGAAATGACTCAAAGACAACTGCATCACTAAAGCCCACCCTATATGTGTCACAAATCATGACAGATGGGAACCTGAGAGCACTACACAGCTTGCAAGCAGCTCAACAGGTTTGGGTGCATCCTTTCTACGCAGTTCTGTTGATCTGAGCCTCTTCCAGGTAGCTCAGTTTGTCTGAAAGGGTTTCTTATTGGTCTGTATTGTGTATATATGCATGGGAAGGAAGGATCTTATGGATGGTATCTGGTCAGTTTCAGGGAATTCGTGAAGCTATGGAGCTTTTTTTTTTAACTTTCTGGGCATAAGGGGCTTTACTGATGGAAGGACTCAGCCCCCCCTTACGACACCCTGTTTTTTTAACCTCCTTTTTAACATCTGTGTCTTAATGAGTTTCATTCCAATTTGGAAGGTTTTAATCTCAGAAGAAGCTGCAATTCAATTGTATCCTAGACCTGTTATTCATAAATGTATATATCACAGTGTATGTCTAACCAAAATAAATAAGAAAAGGGTAGATGAAAAAGCTTTGTGTTTTCTTTTATGTGGTATAAACTGGAGCACAATTCTGTGATGGAGAAAAGATAGATAATTTAGGAACAGGGTTTTAGGTCCTTTTCTCCACAAAATGATTAGGTTTCCCTTTCAGAACTGACTTTGCAGCTATGTCACAGCCTAGACTAAATAGCTTTCCAATTATTACTTTCACACCTATTGCTTTCATCTAATGATGTTCATTTCAGGGACAAAATGAAAACTTACATACTTGAGATGAAAGAAACACTTTGGATACAATTCAGTCACCTGATTTGTGTTTGAGCCTTGCTAAGAGGGACTGCAGCTCCATATGAACTGCAGTATATTTCTTTGTTCCATATGTCTATGTCAATCATGACATTCCTAGCCAGCTTTCCCTTCACTATCATATTCCTTTCATCTTCATTATCACCTAAAGCCAGAAATTTTATCTTTTTTTTAAAATGCATCATTAAAGGACCTAGAAAGTTTTACTTGTCTGTCTTTGATTTATTTGATTTTTAAATTTAAATTTCTTTACCTATTTTCTTATTTCAAGGCATTAATCTCTTTTCCTTAATGATTAACAAAACCATAAAGTTGTTCTCTGTAGACTATTCCTTCCTCAAAGCACAGTTCAAATATCATTTCTGATGTAAATGTTTTCCCATTATTAGTTATATATATATATATATATGTATATATCTTTTGTCCTTTTGTCCTTGCAAATATGCTTCAGAGCATTTTAATGAGAACAAATATTTTACATATACTTCTCCATACAAGTCCTGTGTCAGACTAAGAAATATCCAAGGTAAAAATGTTTCATTTGGATTTCAATCCTCAATTTCTATACCAATTATCTGAATTATTTTTCTTAAGTGTATTATACTTACTGTGAGGAAGAATATGAAATTTGTCTCTCCAGAGTTTTAGGTGGTTTTATTTAATTTAATCAAATCTACTCTACTCTAATGTTCATACACAGAAGAAACATCTCAGAATTTTTGTCCAAGAGATCATGTGATCTTTTCTTCTCCATATATTTGTTTAATTATTTGTTAATAACAGTACAAATTTGGGGTTAACATATTTTCATTGTAATCCAACATATCCTTAATCTTCTGTTCAAATTACTCTGTCTTATGTCATTTTGACATATTTCTTTTGACTCTAGTATATCTTTGACATGCTTTCTCCACAGAGTTTTTCATCCATTTGCTTTCCTTTGCATTGCTTGATGTGTCCTTCTCTTTGATACTGTGAGGGGCTCCAGACTTGAGTCTGACCTAATGGTAACTCAGTGGGTAAAGTATTTGCCTTGTGAGTACGAAGACCTGAGCTCAAATCTCCAGAAACCACATAAAATATCTAAGTGTGGTGGCACAGACTTGCAATCTCAAAGCTGAGAAGAGAGAAACAGGCAAGCACCTGGGGGTCATGGGTCAACCAGCACAGTCAGGCCAAAGATAGAGCCTGTATCAAGAGAAAAGCTGGACAATACCTGAGGCATGGAAATTAAGGTTGTCTTCTTGCTTGTATACGCGCGCGCACACACACACACACACACACACACACACACACACACAATGAGAGTTCTAGGTTTACTTTGTATACTCTGTGTCAGAGCTAAATCAATCATTTTCAAAGGAACTCTGGTCCCGTTATTAAAGAATAGTCTAGTCTCACAGTCTTTCTTTTGAAACAATGGCATGAAGGCATAGGGGAGAAGTGTTTGCACTTAGGTGAATTTTGACATGAATATGTTCCACATACTGTTTCAATGGTGATGAGCTGAAAGCAGTCCATGGAGCTGCATGTATAGCTCACCTGTATAACATAAACACCATGGAGATTTACTGTATCTTAGCCAAGAAGGTCACTTATGTTTGCTTTGTTTCCATTGTAAGCTTTTTATTTTGAATCCTTCATATTGACAATGAGCCCACAGACAATTGAGCTTTGATATAAAGTTCTATGGGAAAAAGTAAGTAACCCTTTAAACAGACTATTTGGCAAAACAATCACTCAAATAATAGTAATTATATAGTTTGCCAGTTGCATGGTGAGTGTAATTAAAGTGACCAAATAACTAGCAATTATGATGCCAATTTTAGTTTTAGTTATTTTAGCGTTATACAAATTCCAATTGAAAGACAAACCCTGTCATTTGAGCTGTCTATTTGTTGTGTGTTATTCATAGTAATTTAAATCTTCACTGTTGTACTTACCAAAATTTATATAAATCATATATGGCCTTAATATATGCTTTAAATAAGTGTTACTGGTATTTATTGTAACAAACACTTTTCATTAATATAAATGTGTACATTAGTACAAAAAACAGATAAATTTCAAAGGCTATACAATAATTTTAAGAATAATTTTTTCAGTATTTCACCATGTTGGTAAGTATTTCTTTCAAGCAGTACTATAAGGCAATATGATTATCAGAAGATGGAGGTTCAGTATTCTTTCTACTTTCTTCTGCTTGAAATAAAATTATCACAATGACTTTTTCAAAATTACATGAAATTAATGTATTTTTATCTATATCTGGGAACATACATCCAAAGGAAAAGCAAATACTCAATTTAATCAGATGTTGACTGAGTTCTGTGCAACTTATGTTCCATCATTCCTTTAAACTTTTGTTATTTCCATTAGCAAAGTTTCAGAGAAGTCTCAAGTGCTTTTTTGACCTCATATGTGCTTTATTTTCCAGTAAGGAAAGTCAATGGACCTTCTGTCTTGAACTCTTATTATATTGTGTGAAGCTTAACCTAACAAAAACATAACAACAGAGAAGTAAAATGAATACTAGTGTTGTGTAGTGTCTCCTGAAAAACAAGCAAGCAGACACTTCCACCAATACTTTTCTGGAAGTTGAGTGTTTCAACAATAAGCACTTGCAGAAACAATGGCATTGGAGTTACTCCCATTAAAATACATTGACCACTTTCTAAAGCATAAAACCAGAAATTAAAGCCAGATAACAACAGATCAGGTCATTCCAAATGATTGTGTTATATGTTATTTAATCGGACTCAAGATATCAGAATGTTAGAAATTAAATTTCAACTCAGAGTTGAAAGGTGGATTTTGCAGACTTTCAGACCACTGTCAAGGCTCAGATATGCAGCCTTCAAAACTATTTTTACATGGTTAGTGAATTCTAGATATTTTAATGTTGGCTGATGAAATTAAATCTTGGCAGACCTAAAATTTAAATTATATAGTCTGTAATAATGTTAGGGACATTAATGTGTTGAAAATAAGTTTGTCAGGTTATTCTCTTTACCCTAAATATTTTATGTGTGTGTATGAATACCTTGCCAAAAATGAGCAAAATATGAAGACACTCTATTGGTTTGAGGATTATTTCAGTAATTATGCAAAAGTTAGTTGCTTTACCAAGACCCTTTTGGGACCCCTTCATCATTTTAATTAACTGAGTGCTTATCAAATGCTTCAATTTTCTCTGAAATCTTTAGGTAGCCTATATATGAACTCATACTTTGTAAATTTTCATTTTAGACAATACTGAATATGGGTGACCTATAGGTGAATGTTTTGTCTGGGTCCCACCAGGCCCCACGCGGTCCCACAGCCACTTATAAATTAATAACTCAAAAGCTTATATTAATCACAACTGCTTGGCCATTAGCTCAGGCATATTACTGACTAGCTCTTATCCTTAAATTCAGCCCATTTCTATTAATCTATGTTTTGCCACATATTCTGTGGCTTTACCAGTCTGCAGACATGTTGCTCCTTCCGCAGCGGCTGGCGTCTCCTCACTCAGTCTTCCTCTTCCCAGAATTCTCCTTGTTTGATTATCCCGCCTATACTTCCTGCCTGGCTACTGGCCAATCATCATTTTATTTATTAATTAATCAGAGAAACACATATTCACAGCATACAGAACAATATCTCCATCAGTGACCAGATAGTATTATACAAAGCAGTTGCTGTGCACTTTCTCAAATGGTTTAAAATCTGAGGGCATGGCAATGGAAAGAAATATTACCATAAGTAATCATAAAATAAATGCCATTTGTAAAAAAGAAAGGATTCAATAGGAAGTAGTTTTCCATTAAGAAATTTAAAAAGCTATATGCTGATAATTATTAGCATAACATTTTGAGAGAAACATGGCATTAAATGGAAGATGGGAATTAAAGAGACATCAGATTAGTTGGGGCATCAGGAGTTATAATTCATTCTACCTATACCACTCATTGGTACATGCCTGAAGTAATTTGAGTCAGAACACCATAGAGACACACGTTTGGTGTAGTATTATTTAGAGCAGCCAAGTAATATAATGAGCCTCAATACCCATCAGCAGATGAAGGATAACGAAAATGTGGCATATATATACAATACTGTTTTGTTAGCTAATACAGAAGACTGAAACAATGTCATTTTCATAACAATCAATAGATCTTGAAATAATCTGGCTAAGAAAAGTAAGCTACACTAAGAAAAACATGCTTTCCTCATCTACTGCATCTAGAGTTCACAAATACACATAAAAGAAGGTAGATATTTGAGAAGAGTATGGGAGCAAGTGGGAGGAGAATGGGGAACAAGATAGGATAATGTGGTAAATATAATCAAAGTACATGATATGCTTGAATGAACATATGAATCCTACCATTCTGTATAAATTAATACATACCAATAATGAAAAATGTTTCAACTTCAGACTGCAGGCAGTCAAGAGCCATAGAAACTGTATGAAAGGCAGAATATGTGTAGTTAACTGTCTGCTACTGAGTCTTACACCCTGTGCATCAGTTTTTTTTCACTAGTTTTCTGACTGGAAATTGTTTAATTAATGCTTCTTTATCACACTTTTGTTTTTGAAATGGGAATTTAGTAGTTATTATCTTACTGCGGAGGGTAAGGCTTTAGTGAAATAATGCTTGCCACCTTACATGAGCAAAATGCTCAGTAAATGGTAGCTGTGGTCATTATTAATAACATAGGCCTAGTAGCTACAAGGAGAATCTCAGAACAGTGGAAGTATACAATGCAAAATTACTTCCAGGATTCGTGTTGCAATCTAAAATGTTTAAATGTACAATAAAATCTTATAAATGTGAGTTCAGTTAAGCCTATTGATTCCCTAATGCTCTGGTAAATATAGTTTAGAAAATGGAAAAAAGGTTTTACTTTCTGGATAATTTTCACATTACTTCTAGACTTAAATAATTTTGCGAAATCTTATAGATGACTAATGTAAATCGTGTGCTATATTGGAGTAAGAAGTTTCTATTAGGTAATGACATTTATTTAGATGTTGTTTTATGATACTACAAGATCTTTGCAGCCAGAGACTTGGACATCATTAAAGACAGGCCAAAGAGTGAAAACCTAAGTTACTTCAAACAGGAAAAAAGACAAACAAAAACAAAACAAAATGTTGTGATGTCTGCCCCACTGAGAACTTAGGTCTCCTGAGAAGGGACGACTTGGGACTGTCAGCCCGTTCCCAGCCTCCCTTTCCCAGGAGACAATCAGACATGACAGGGAGTCCAGTCAAGCAAGAACTCCTTTATTTTTTCTTTTTTTTTGAAAAACAGTGAGCCCCTTTTTAAAGCCTAAAACCACAAGGCTAGAGAGAGGGGCAGGGTAGATGACCCATCGGGCCAATCAGTTTAAAGGTCACCTAGACATAAACAGCTTAGGTTCCTCCCTCCTTGCTTCCTCCACAGATTCCCACAGACCTTTGTCAACAACTTGATTCCTTCCTCCCAGGACCATCTTTACTTGTAAACAACTTGGCTCTGCAGACCCCTACAACAAAACAACATAATGATGACAAAAACCATGCATTATGTATGATTTAAACTGATTCTTCCATTAATTTTTAATTTTTTTCTTTTCTTTCTTCTTATTGAGGCATTGTTTCAGATATCCCAGGTCATCCATGAACTAAACATGTAACTTAGAGTGTTAATAAACTTCCAACCTTGCCACATAAACCTCCTGAGTATTGGGATTTAAAATATGTGACACCATGCTAAGTTTATTCAGTGCTGGGAGCTGATCCTGGGTCTTCATCATACTAGGCAAGCATTCTACCAACGAAGCTAAACTACTATCCCCAATTAAAATATTTTGTAGTAATATTTATTTTAATTTTCCAGAAATTTTCTTGTATATTGTTTAAACTAATATTAAGACAATAAAATAGAATAGTTTCTTGAATATTAGTGTCATGATTAGTTTTGTCAATTTGACACAAGATAGAATCATCTGATAAGAGAGAATGTTGGGGAAAATTATTTTACTGTGTGTCACTTTTGTTTAAGTTGCATTTGTTTAACTCTGTGAAGCTGTGATACTTTGCCTGTTTAAAACACCCGATGGTTTAAGAAAGAACTGAACGACCAATAGCAAGGCAGGAGAAAGGATAGGCAGGGCTGGCAGGAAGAGAGAATATATAGAAGGAGAAATCTGGGAGGAGAAGAAGAGGAAGTAGCCAGAGAAGGAGGAGGACTCCAGGGGCCAGCCACCCAGCTACACAGTCAGCCATGGAGTACGAGTAAGATTTACAAAAGTAAAAAATGGGAAAAGCCCTGAGGCAAATGATAGAGGGGTTAATTTAAGATGAGAAAAGCTGGCTAGCAACAAGCAAAGCTGTGGTGATATATTGTGTCCCCCAATATATTGCGTACCCTAAAAAAGCCAGCCACTATACTAAACATAGAAGTCAGGCAATGGCAGCACATGCCTTTAATCCTAGCATTTGGGAGGCAGAGATCCATCTGGATCTCTGTGAGTTCAAGGCCACATTGGGAAACAGAACCAGGCATGGTGACACACACCTTTAATCCCAGCACTAACCATAGAGGTCTGGAGGTCTGTACAGACAGACAGGAATTGACGTAGCTGGGTAGAGAGAGGAAATAAGATGGCAGAACAGAAAG
The DNA here is from genome assembly GCA_001675575.1 of Neotoma lepida. NCBI lineage: Eukaryota > Metazoa > Chordata > Mammalia > Rodentia > Cricetidae > Neotoma > Neotoma lepida. The sequence goes on from LZPO01068923.1 coordinate 332,288, forward strand.
GCATATAGATGTGGGTATATAGAAAGTAGGTCTCTTTGGAGACTGAGGGCTGGTAAGGTGAGGTTGGCTGTGGCTTGTCCTATTCCTCTGATCTCTCGGTTTTAACCCCCATATCTGGCTCCAGGTTTTTTTTTATTTATAAGACATTTTAGCAAGTTGTCTTACACCAAGTTAAGGCCAAGCATTTATAAGTAAGAATAAGCCTCCATGTGTGATTTATTTAGGACCTGGGTGGCAGGCCTCCTAAAAGAGGAAACAACAAGGGGAATTTCTGTTGGGGAAATGCTTCCATCAGACTACCCTACAGGCAAGTCTGTGGGGCCATTTTCTAGATTGTTGATATAGGATGGCCCAGCCCACTATGGGCATGATAACTCTGGGCTGGTGGTTCTGAGTTGTAAATAAAAGCAGAGTGAGTAAGCCATGGACAGCAAGCCAATAAGCAGCACTTCCCCATGGCCTCTGGATCAGCTTTTGCCTCCAAGTTCCTGCCCTATTTGAGTTCCTGACTTGACTTCCCTCAGTGATGGACTGTGAAATAGAACTATAAGCTATAATAAATTCATTCTTCCCCAAGTTGCTTCTGATCATGGTGTTTTTATCACAGCAACAGAAAGGAAATTGGGACAATGAGTCAGTTTCACATTGCTGTAACAAATTACATCAAATGATCAGCTGAGAGAGAGGGGAAGATGCTAGCATCAAACAATTTCCTTTAAGAAAAGTATTACCCAACTGACCCTACCTCAACTCTCAGTGATCTAAGACATTTCAGTCAGCTATAGCTCTTATTTTTATTAAATTTATACTTGACTATTTCATACATTTATATAATGTATATTTGATACACTAGTTCCCCACCCTTCCTTAATTCCTTCTCATCCCTGTCAACACTACCCTGACCTACAAACCTTTTTCTCACATTACTATTTCTTTTTTGTGACCCACTGAGTTTAACTAGTGCTATCTGTGTTACCATGGGTTTGGAGCTATTCACTAGCGCCTGCTGGGCTCAGCAATGGGGACACAAGTGAAGACAATGGCTCCTAATCTTCAAGAATGTATCCCTATCTAATAACTCAGCAGCAAGGGTATTTTAGTTAGTGTAAAGATACATTATGACTAAGGTAACGCTTATAAAAGAAAGCATTTAATTTGGGGCTCATGGTTCCAGAGGGAAGTAGAGTCTGTGACTATCGTAGCAGAGAGCTTTCCATTTGTATCCTCAGTTAGCAGAGAGAGAGAGAGAGAGAGACAGACAGATAGACAGACAGACAGAGACAGAGACAGAGACAGAGAGATGGAGAGACAGAGAGAATGAGAATGGGCCTGGCCAGGGATTTTGAAACTTCAAATCTTCCTCCAACAAAGCCATACCTCTTAATCCTTCCCAAACAGTTCTGCTAATTTGGGACCAAGCATTCAGAAATACGAGCCTATGGTGTTTATACTCATTCAAACCTTCACAATGGGGTAAATCTTTTGGGTTAGATCTTACTCCAAACTATACCCCCTTATCATGCCCTTCTCTAAACTAAGTCCAAGAAACATTTACTTTAAAAGGTTTTAATTCTGTCTTCTGGTACTTACTTAAATTTTCTAAAGAATACATTTATATTCTTACTTACAAATAGGTAATCTTTATTATTAATCTGTAATTTATCATTATATGAATTTGTAAGTCAAAAATGTTACAATCTGTAAAAAGAGCTGACGTGTACCTATAAAGTCAAAAGCCCCTGTGTAATTTTTTTTTACTACATACCAGAAACTTTACCAATAACATACAGTCAATTAACATATATTTTGCTTACAATATGTATTTTATATAGGGAAATACTTAGGAACTAAGAGAAAGTTCTATTGTTACAATTTAACAGAGAAACAAATTCATCACATAGCAGTGATCTGTGTTAAACTTTATGTATATACATACTATCAGGAACTTACCACAATAGCAGCCAGTGGTGGCTACAACATAGCAAGACAAGTATAGTATTACAGAAAGCTTTATGTATTTAAGCTTTATCACTAGATGTTTACATTTACTTATGTATGAGTGTATGGTGTGGGGTGTGTGTGTGGGGGTGTGTGGGTAGGTGTGGGTGTCACATGTGTGCTGGCATGTGCAGAAGCAAGAAAAGGATACCCTGGAGCTGGAGTTAAAGATGCTTGAGAACAAAGTACCGAAGAGAGTACCCAATGTGGCTGCTAAAAAGTGAAATTGGTACTTTTAATATTGAGCCATATTTTAGGCCCATGTTTGAATTTCATTTAATACATGTGTACATATTTTATGATAGTGAACAATAAAATATACTATTTTCTATATAATTTTGATGAATTCATCCCACATCATTTTGATATTTACAGATTGCACAATTTATTTGTGCTTTCAGGTTGTTATAAATATCCAATGATATTCTTCATAGTGGATACACACAAGTAACCTGGGATGGCAAGAGTGAACTGTACAACATATAAGACAATCAATAATTCAATTAATTAGTATGTCAGGAATGCATTAAAGGTAATTTCAGACAGTGCATTGATGTCTTGTTAAGGAATGGAAACAAAGAAACTTCCTCTTGGATTAATTTACACAAGAGTTGACCCTATGTTTGAATATTCCACTTCTTGCACTGTGTCTCCTGTCTGCCTGTAGTCTGTGGTTGCTGGCCTATTTGTGTGTATCTGACTTGTTCCCTGTTGCCTCAGTGTTGTGCCTGATATGTATTTGTGTGTGTGTGTGTGTGTGTGTGTGTGATGTCTATCTGTCCCTATTGTGTGTCCCTAATGATGGGCTTTTCTCTGTATTTTTTGAACAGTACAACATATGCTGCGGGCAAGGAATGAGGCATTATTTTCTACAGGAATCTTTCACAGTGTTTTGAAGGGAAGTTACCTTACTGATCTCCCCAACTCAAAACTACAAACATATGCTATCAACTTTTATCCACATGTTGCTTTTAACATTTACAGGATACTTGTTTTGTTTAAGGTATCTTTCAATCTGCTTGCTATCTTCAGCAAATGATTACAACACATATACATTATTTTGAGTCAGGGGAATGGAAAAGATTTTAACATAAAACGAAATCTATGCCATTTGCTTCAATTTGAAAGTTGATTGCATGGGAAATCCAAGGTATTCTAAAATTGGTTACATTGCTTTCTTGATGGCAGGTTAAACTTAAACAGGCTGAATATGCAGTAGGAGAGCAGCTCAATCACATGCTCTTAAGTAATCTCAATGTATGTTATTAACAATGTCCAGTGTTGGTTGGTTTTCACTCTTTTGGGGAGCCTGCCACCCAGCCCCCCCCAAAAAAAAATCACACACGGAGGCTTATTCTTAATTTATAAATATCTGGCCTTAGCATGGCTTGTTGCTTGCCACCTTTCCTTAACTTAAATTATCCCATTTATCTTTTGCCTCTGGGCTTTTCCCATTCTCTTACTTCCGTAAATCTTACTCTTACTCTGTGGCTTGCTGAGTAGCTTGGTGGATGGCCCCTGATGTCCTCCTCTTTCTCTGGCTACTTCTTTTCTCCCCTCTCAGATTTCTCCTTCTATTTATTCTTTCTCTGCCTGCGAGCCCTGCCTATCCTTTCTCCTGCCATCAGGTGTTTTAGACAGGCACAGTAACACAGCTTCACAGAGTTAAACAAATGCAGCATAAACAAAAGTAACACACTTTAAAATAATATTCCCCAACAGTCCAGCAAATTTCAGTCTTTGGGAGTCAAGAGATAGTTTCATAAAAACGTACCACCACAAATTAACATCTATATAATCTGAAATTCTATTTCTATCAAAAACAATTGAAATTCACCATGTTAGCATTTTTTTAAATGTACAAGTTAACATTATTGTTAACTATGTTTAAAATGTTGTAAAATACACCTCAGAAGCTTTATTCTTTAATATAATTGAGAATTTTGTGTCCTTTATCATCCCTCTTATTTTCTCCATTCACCAGCACTGACAACCACCTCTGTGTTTCTGTGAGTTTTATTATTTTAGGTTCCATTTGAGAGAGAAAACCTAGTATTTGTCTTTCTGAGTTTAGATTGCTTCATTTTGCGTAATAGTCTTCAGTTTCATTCAGACTGTAAAAATGGCTGTGTTTCCTTCTGCTAAAAGTTGAACAGTACTCCACTGTGAATATATAGCAAATTGTCTTCGTACAATCATCAGTAACTTTCTACTGTAACTTTCTACATTTTCTTTATCCACTCACTTGTTAATAGGCACTGAGGTTCATCCCACAAACTTGACTACTGTGAATTGTATTTAAATATCCTTGAAGTACAGCTGTCTCCTTGATAAACTAATTTTAAATCTTTTAGGTAAATACAAAAAAAAAGGATTTCTGAGTCATGTCAGTTATACATTTGGTCATTTGGGAAACCAACATGCACATTTTATTAGCTGGTGTGCTAATTCAAATTGCATCAATCATTTACAAAGTTTCAATGTGATTCACATAATGTTTACAATTCTCTAAATGCTGTAAGGCCTACTCCTTGCCTTTATTTAATAGAACTAGATCACAATTTTTAAAGTACTTGATGACTATTACATTGTTACTATGTAAATTGTTTATTTGTGGGACTCTGTCCTTTATATATGACATGAACATTGATGCCTTGAAATCAGAGCAGCTATGATTACCTCTATGAAACCTTATTAACATGTCTTTATAAAGGAAAGGGTATAGTCATCAGACCTTCACCTGAAACTATAGCAACTCCCTACCTCTTGCCCTTTCAAAGATGTATACAATTCTGATGCAGCCATATGTGGTCTTGTATGGTCCTAGATTTTATAAATACGAGTGGATGATTAAATATAGAAATAACTAGAGTTAAACATCTTTTATAAGTTATTGACAATATTGTATTGGTTCTTTTCAGTTGTACATCATCCTTAAAGGCACACATTTGTTTTAGTCAGAGTTTCTATTGCCATGATGAAATACTATGACAAGAGCAACTTGGAGAGGACAGGGTTTATTTGGCTTATACTTCCAGACCACTGTTCATCAGAAGTCAGGACAGGAATTCAAACAAGCCAGGAATCTGAAGGCAGGAGCTGATGCAAAGGCCATAGAGGAATGCTAATGACTGGCTTGCTCCTCATGGTTTGCTCAGCCTGTTCTCATACAGAACCCAGAGGTGGCACCACCCACAATGGTCTTGGCCATTCCCCATCAATCACTAATTAAAAAAATACCTTACAGGCCTGATCTTATAAAGTCATTTTCTTAACTGAAGTTCTCCCCTTTCATATGGCATTGTGTCAAGTTGGCACAGAACTATCTATCATAGTGTTCTTATAAGTAACCCAAATAAATTCATTGATTTATTGAGACAGACTTGAATGGTATGGTTTCTTTGATTGTTTGATGCCCTATATATCATGAATAGGCACTTTTGTGTATTTCTCTGGGAAAAACATAGCATGAAAAAAAATAAACATTTATCCTTGACATAATGAAGGCTGAAGTAGCCCTGAGGCTGCCAAATAGCTTTCAAGAATCAGCTGAAACTAAAGAAGCTTGAACTATACATGGTATGGAAGTGGTGAGTCACCTCCAATTTTGAGCAAAGAGAAAATATGCATGTCCTGAATAACTGTGTAATATGAAGCTCCTCAAAAAAGGGGGGTTGGTGGATGTATTAGATACTTTTCTGTTGCTATGATAAAGGCACCATGACTGAGACAACTTATACAGTTTATTTCGGCATATGGTTCCAGAAGAATAAAAGCCCATCATGACAAGGCATCATTGCACAAAGAAGGCATGGCTGCCTAAACAGGAATCTGAGAGCTTCTGCCTTTAACTGCAAACATAAAGTAGAAACAGTGACCTGAAAGTAGTCCAGAGATTTTAACATCAAAACCTTCCCCCAGTGACATCTTTCCTCTTGTACAGATGTACCACCCATGTCTCCCGAAACTAATGCCACCAATTAGGGACAAATTCATTGTAGATATGCATAGAGTTGTTGATAATCACCATAACACTGATTCACTATTATGTTGCTTTGAAATTTTCTCTGTCAAATAAATTATTGCAATGTTTTTTACATTTAGCCTGAGAAAATTCTTACCACAGGGGCAGAAGACTACCAGATTCTTTACCAAAATATCACAGGACTGACCTCTAGCTCAGCTTCCAGTATTGTTCCCTTCTGAAGCCTCTCAAGCTGGGCCTCTACAGTTCCAGTTGTACTCACCGTTGTCTTCTAAGCTTCTATTAGAACTAATTGTTAAGCTCTGATATAGTATGCAATCACTTTTCTTGTCTAAAGTTGCAAAGTCTTCCACATTCCTAAAAAATGATATTGGAATTCTAAATATTTATGCACCAATCACAGGGTGTACCCAAGTTCACAAAGAAACACTACCCCGGCTAAAACCACATATTAACCCTCACAGGTCAATTTTGGATGACTTCAATATCCAACATTCACCAATAGACAGGGTGACCACACAAAGACTAAACTGAGAAATGCTGGAGATAAATTATGTCATAAATCAAATGGATCTACAGAACATTTATAAAACATTTCACCTAAACACAAAAGAAAATAACTTCTCAGAAGCTCATGAAACTTTCTTCAAAATTGACCACATACTTGGACAGAAAGCAAATTTCAACAGATAGAATAAAGTTGAAATAATACCCTACATCCTATCTGACTACAATGATTGAATGCTGGATATCAACAACAACAGAAGTAACAGAAAACTTACAAACCCATAGAAACCGAACAATTCACTATTGAATGAAAGACAGGTCAAAAAAGAGATTAATAAATTTAAAAACTTCTTAAAGTTCAATGACAATGAAAGTAAAACATACTCACACCTATGGAACACAATGAAGGCAGTTCTAAAAAAAAGAATGCATAGTATTAAGTGTATACATAAAAAGTTGGAGATATCTGGTATTAATAGTTTAACACATAACCCAAAAGCTCTAGAACAAAAAGAAAAAATGAGACCAAAAGCAATAAACTGCAAGAAATAGCCAAACTCAGGGCTGAAATAATCAAACTCAGAGCTGAAATAAACAAACTAGAAACAAGCAAGTAAACAAAAGGGATCAATAAAAAAAAACAGTTGATTCTTTGAGAAAATCAATAACATTGATAAATCTTTAGCCACATTAACTAAAAAAGAAAAAAATGAAAGAAGATCCAAATTAACAAAATTAGAGATGAAAAGGGAGACATAACAACAGATATTGAGGAAATCCAGATAAACTTAAAGACATTTTTATAAACTTATCGTATACCAAATTAGAAAATTTAAAAGAATTGGATAATTGTCCCAAAATACACAATCTACTAAAGCTAAATCAAAATCAAATAAGCAATTTAAATAGAACTATAACCCCTAGTGAAATCGAAGCAGTAGTTAAAAATCTCCCAACTTAAAAAAAAAAAAAGCCGACAATCAGATTCAGTGCAGAATGCTACCAAACTCTCAAAGAAGAATTAATGCTAATATTCCTTATATTATTCCACAAAATGCAAACAGAAGGAGCATCACCTAAATCTTTTTACAAGGTCAAAATTATCATGTTATATATGCCACATAATGACCAATCAAAGAAAGAAATTTGCAGACAAATATCTCATGACAAATTGCAAAAATTCTCAATAAAATACTTGCAAACCAAATCTAAGAACATATCACAAAGATCATCCACTATGATCAAATAGACTTCATATCAGAAAAGTAAGAATGGTTCAACATACAGAACTCAAAAAATGTAATCTACCATATAAACAAACTGAAAGCCAAGAATCTGGGTTTGCTTTACCCAGCAGAGCTGCATAATAGGATGATGTGGCCATGGGCATGGTTACCAGGTGTTTTGAAGGGTCTACAATGAATAAAAAATTGCTTACAATAAATAAATAAATAAATAAATAAATAAATAAATAAATAAACTCATTTCGATTAATCTATGTATTACCATGTGGTCCTTGGCTTACTGGTCCTCTTGCATCTTGCTTCTTGGGTGGCTGCAATTCTGCCCCTCTTCCTCTTCCTCCAAGTCCTCAGTTTGATTGACCACCTAACCTTATCCTGCCTTGCCATAGGCCAAAACAGCTTTATTATCAACCAATGAGAGAAATGCAAATTCAGCATACAAAAGGATCATCCCATAGCAAATGGTGCTTGTCAAAATGAACAGCTGAAAAATAAGAACCCAAATAGATCCATACATATAACCCTGTACAAAGCTCAACTCCAAATGGACCAAGGATCTCAATTAAAGCCAGACACACTGAGTCTGATAGAAGGAATAGTCTTAAACCCATTGTCACAAGAAAAGTCTTTCTGAGCAGAATACAGAGAGCAGAGGCACTAAGAACAAAAATTAATAAATTGGATATCATGAAACTGAAAAACTTCTGTATGGTAGAGTATACCATAATTCAGACAAAGTAGTAGACTAAAGAATAGGAAAAGAATTTTACCAACTACATATCTGATAGAGCTATTATCTAAAATATATAAAGAACTCAAAAAATCTAAATATCAAGAAAACCCAATTAAAAATGGGTAAAGATCAAAACAGAATCCTCAAAAGAGGAAACTCAAATCTCTGATAAACTACTTAAAGAAATGCTCAACATACTTAATCATCAGGGAAATACAAATCAAAACTACTTGGGATTTCATTTTACACCAGTCAGATGGCCAAGATCAATAAAATAAGTGGCAGCTCATGCTGGAAAGGATGTGGAGTTAGAGGAACACTCATTCATTGCTAGTGTGACAACAAACTAGTACAGCTACTATGGAAATTAGTGTGGCTCTTTCTTGGGAAGCTGGCGATAGATCTATCACAATATCTAGCTATATAACTCTTAGGCATATATCCAAAGGACAGTTTATCCTACTACAGAGACATTTTCTCAACAATGTTTACTGCTGCTCCATTCATGCTAGCCAGAAATTTGAAACAACCTAGATGTCCTTCAACAGATGAATGGATAATGAAAATGTGGTACATTTACACCATGAAATATTATTCAGCTGTTTTAAAATGAAACCATGAAATTCTCAGGTAAATTGATGGGAAAATATCATGAGTGAGTTAACCCAGACCCGGAAAGAAAAATATATGATGTATCTCTTATATGTGGATACTATCTGTTAAGTCACTGACAAGATATAATTCATATAACCACAGAGTTTAGGTAAAGAGTTAGGGACTAGAGGGGAGGGAAGCATATCTCTAGGAAGAGGAAATAGAATCGTTATTGATGGGCAGGGTCAGAGGTCCCAGGATGGGAAGATCAACTGGGGAAGAGAAAGGAAGATGGGAATAAAGGAGGGACTATGGGGAGTTAATACAGCTAAAACTAAGGGTCCTTTGAGGGATTATATGGAAAGGTACTACAGTAGAAGTTTCTTAAGATAAATACATATAGGAAACAAATTTAAATGGATTCACTAAATAAGAAGGGAGAGAAAGTCCCAACTAGATGTTTCTTGCCACCAAATGAAACATCCAGTGGCAGGAATGCTTCACATGTTTTTGAGTTCTTGGTCAAAGGGGCCCCATGGAAACCCCCAAACAACTGAGAACCAAGGCTGTTGTCAGGACTGTAGGTTGCTTTTCACAAACTCACAGCAAGGCCCTATTGCTGAAGACAACACTTACACAACTCACTGAACATGGAGAAGTGAAACTGGTGCCTTCCTAGAACCTTCATTCTCACTGACTAGTGCTCATGGTACTGGAAGCTGTTCTGCATACTATCAGAGGAGAAAGGTAAATCCCAATCCCGCCACAAATCTTCAATGTACAATGGTAACCTGCTTTGCTTGCAAGATACACTGGCACAAGAGTGGCACGAAAGTAGTGAGAATAATGAACCATTGTCTAGATTATTACATGACATTTCTTATTACATGACATGGAACCCATCTCCAACATTTGGGTGGCCAAGAACCTGAGACTAGATATATCAGGGAAGTAAGGGATAATCAAGTACTACTGCTCTGCTAAAGGAACATAACAATAAAAGCACTCCTAATGATATTCTGCTATACAAATAGTTCAGTGTCTTGCTCAGCCATCATCAGAGAAGCAGTAGATGGGAACAAATACAGAGACCCACAACTGGGAAAAGTGCAGAGAGTGCAGAGACTTTGAAAACTCAATCCTAAGTGGGATGTTTTCATCAACCCTCGTTTCAGGGATTAGAGAAATCTACAGAACAGGAGGCAGAAAGACTATAAGGGATGGAAGACACCGAAGAATCAAGGCCTTCAGGATACAACAGGATTGATGGAAATATGGACTCACAGAGACTGTGACAGTATTCACAAGGCCTACATCGGTCTTAGCCAGATGAGTGCCCAGCACTGAGTGGGGAAATGGACACAAAGCCTATATCCCTAGCCTAGAAGCTATTTCCAATTGATAACTGCTCACAAAGGAAAATTAGTTTTCTCCAATATCACTAGTTGTATTTATTCAGAAACTAATCACCAATTAAATTGGCCATTCAAACTCACCTCTTAATACCTAAAGTGGTGAAAAAAATTCAACAGGCATTTTAGTAGCAATATTCAGTGAAGCAAATGCTGACAGCTCTTAAGCTTCAAAATTGTCTCTTCATTTCCCCCTCAAATCTGGGAAGACTGATACGAACAAAGCTGGTGATCACAAAGTAGAAAGAAGTAGATGTGCCTAGCCTTAACCACAGGATCAATCTAATATTTTTAACTTTTCTCCAACTAGTATAAAAACCACACTTAAGGGCAGGCCTCACACCTAGAAAAGTAGACAGCCAACACAAAACAAACTAAGTGGTATTTTAAAAGAGTTTTTGTCTCATAATTCTTTGTCTAGACTTTTTGTCCACTAAAAGTACTTTCTTATATTTTAAGTTTTCCAATTTTGTGTATTTATAGCGTTTCTCTGTGTGTGAAAGTTTGTCTCTGTGTCAATACGTGTTTCTTGTGCTTTTCTTTGGCTCTTTTTGTTTGCCTTGTTCATTTGTTTGTTTTGTCATATTTGGGTTTGCTTCTTTTAATTTAATTTTATTTTATTGTTTTTCTTCTTTGGTTTTAGATGCCTGTTTAGATGAGAGAGGAAAAAAAAGGGGGGTATGGATTTGACTGGGTGGGGAGATTGGGATGATCCAGTGAAGTTGATGGAGAAGAAACCATAACTAGAAAATATATTGTAAAAATTTATCTTCAATCAAAAACATGTAAGTAGAAATAATAACTATCATATTTATTTATATAGTGAGCTTTAGCCACTGAAGCTCCTGTTTTCACTTCAGTTGGTAAAAAAAATTATCAACCCTTTTAATAAGTGGAGAAAGTCTGTAGAGCACTAGATATTATATTAAGTTTAATTTTTATTTTTTATTATGTTTATGCTTGTGTGTCTTTGCTTGGGTACTTACTTGCAAGTTGAGTGTAGTTCTCTGTGGAGGCCAGAAGAAGGTGTCAGATCCCCTGGAGCTCGCAATCCACAGGGGATACTTCCAACGATAACTACTCTGCATATAGGAAATTTAAAGAAATTAGTTTGATCCTGTGGTTAAGGCTAGGCACATCTGCCTCATTCTACTTTGTGATCAGCGGCTTTGTTCGTATCAGTCTTCCCAGATGTGAGGGGGAAATGAAGAGACAATGATGAAGCCTAAAAGCTGTCAGCATTTGCTACACTCTGAATATTGCTACTAAAATGCATGTTGAATTTTTTTCACCACGTTTAGATATTAAGGGATGAGTTTGAATAGGCATGTTAATTGGCGATTAGTTTCTGAATAAATAAAACTGGTGATAGATGAATGAATGGTTACTTTTTAGAACAGCAGGTATGCTGCTGTCCTTCCTCCATGCTCCTCGCACTACTTGACATTCTGCTTCCCACTGGACTCTGTAGTGTCCACATAAGCAACTAGATGCCCACCACATCTGACATTCTCATCTCCCAGCCCTAAGATTTTTCTTTTTTCCAATTTTCTTTCTTATTAACATCTCTAGTGTTGAGACATTTCAATAGGAAACAGATCAAGGTGATAATCAA